>JAWPHD010013655.1:0-66715 GCA_037043455.1 Cyrtodaria siliqua | reverse complement strand
GTTTATGTCAGGCCAAAGGGTCATTGCTTCAATACTGGGGTTAATGTTTGGGTATCCAAGTTCATTTATGTTGTTTTAAGATGGCCTGTCGCTCACATTAAGGTTAGCACATGTCTCATGGGACAATGCAGCTGTACTGGGATGTTAGGAACTCACAGTGCACCTTGTGAGGGTCATTCAGAAATATTAAATTGATAATTATCCAAAATATTCACTCTAAATCTGACTCGAAGGTCACTCCAAAATGTGACTCCAAGGTCACTCCAATTATTCACTCCACTCCACTCCAAGACTCCACTACAAGACTCCACTCTATATAATATACTATGCCGATTTAATAGGGCACATGTCTCAGTTAATGGTTCATGCTGGCGTTAATATTTTGAGCAAGGAATACTTGTACAGTTGTGAATATGAACAATTATCGGTTACAGCAATAAATAATTTGATAGCTTCCCTCTTGGCTGTCCAAAAAAGTAATGCAAATTTAAACATCATTTTATCTTCAGTTATCGTAACAACTAGTAACGCGATCAGTTGTAGAGTCAACTTTTTGAATGAACATATATATCCACATGTTGTAATGTTCAAGGCTGGAATATATGGACAATAGCACATATCGATGATGACGTCACGAATTAAGCGTGTAACTCTCACAACACAGTTCTTATCACGTTTCGGACAAACAAAGAAAAAATGGCTTCAATACAATTAAGTGAAAATGACGTTCCTGGGGCGAAATTTGTACACAAAAACGTGGAAGAACATACAAATATGCAACTTAAACGTTGGTTGTACTGCTATGGACTTATCACAGCTGGAACACGCCCTGCATTGATCGAAACGGTAACTGTTATTCGCTTAGTGTTTATATACTGAAAATATCCGGTATTTTTCTCTATCAATCTACATGTTGTTCATGCTTTTGAGTAGCGAATTAGCTTAAATTTCGTATTTTCAAACTAGAATTGATCAAATATATGATCATAAAAACATTGAGAGCGAATTATGTTTGGAAGTCTACGATATCCGACTATTCTTTTATAATACCCCACCCACTTGTGTATACATAAGACCCACTTGTGTATACAGCAGAGTCAATAGAATTACATATCGCTGGCTGATCCAACTATTGATACTAGTGGAAACAACTTTGAAAAATCTGTTTGTTTAACTGTATTTTAATTTAGCTTATTTTTTTCAGGTGCAACTTTGCCTTGAAGGCTAATGTATTGGTTGATCCAAAAGTTGACGGTGGGAAATGGTACGATTCGAGGTCAGAGAAATGCTGTCCACCAGACACTACTATACCTATCCTGCCAGTAACAGGCTGGAAGAAATTTCCATCATCGTCAATACCGAAACACTTTAATGGAGGTTCAATTTATCATTTCCTTGTTGAAAGTGTAACATCGATTGACTTTGGGTTGACATATGGTGACAGTGACTCTGATGAAGACTAGTGTTCAGATGTTCACACAAGCAAAGACTATGGCAAAGGAATTTTTTTATTGAACAGTGGACATGTAAAAAATATTCAAAATGTGAGTTTTAAGGGTCACTACCATGTAAAAGCTAAAGTGCAAGCCTCGATGGATGCTAAAGAGTCTTACACTGTAACATTAACAATTTCAGAACAGAGTGGGTTAGTGAGGGAAGGCACTTGTCCCTGTCGAGGAAATAGCTTTGGTCGTTGCTGTCATGTGGGAGCTTTGTTACTGGCTGTTGAGGACTTTGTGCTGAAATTCGGTTACACGGGTGACACATTAACATGCACTCAAAAACTTTGCGAGTGGAATAAAGGAAGGCGTCAAGGCAAGAATCCATCTGTTGTATATCACCGCAATTACAAGTCGGTGCAAGGTGATCTGAAAAGGCCGCGCCTTTCAAAAGACAGTATTTTAAATACTGACCCAAGATCAGCCCGGTTTAGAGAAATGGAGATTACGAATGTTGATAAAAACAGTTTTGTCAACGAACTGAAAGTATCGGTTGGAGAATGTGGTTGGACTAACCTTTTAGACTATGCTTATGAAGACTTCACTGCTGATAAGTATGGAGTTGAAGAATAACAGGATAATTGTAAAAGTTTCATTGGAAACCTGAAATCTTTTTGTGAAGGAGAATCAAAACCTTTTTGTGTTTCTGGCACTGAGAAACAGTCAGACGACATAGGATGGCACACTCAGCGATGGTGCCGGGTTACCGCCTCCAATGCAAAATCCATTTCATGTCTAAGATCAGGTCATGAAAGCATGCTGCAAAGACAACTTTGGAGTACAGAAGGACTGAGCACTGTAGCAATGGAGTATGGGAAAACGAATGAAGCTAAGATGTCAGATGAAGTTGGCATTCTTGAAATTAAGTGTCGATATATTATTAAAAATATTGATCTTAAGTCATTAAAAGAGACCTTAACTCAAAAGCAGTTTAACAACTTTTGTTGTGAGATTCAAAGTGGTGGAAGTATAAAGCTTAAACGATTATCAAGTACAGATACAACTGGCAATTTGTGAAGCAGATTTTTGTGACTTTGTTGTTTGGTCGCCTAAAGGTATTGCAGTTGAAAGGATTACATTTGATCGAAAATTCTTGAAATATTTACTTCCAAAATTAATAAGTTTTCACCACAATTTCTTGGTGCCCGAATACTTTCTGCAACGCCTTCCTAGGGATTTGAGTGTGCTTAACTTCACATATTGACTATAACCCAGCTTAAAAATGTTCATGATTAACTGAATTGTGTTCTACAAAATATACAGACTCAATCATGCATACATTTCCTGACTTGCATAATGTATTTCAAAAGAAGACATTTAATATATCTCTGATATAATGTATTCCATATGGATATAATTTTCAATGTCTGAATATACATTATTTGAAAAAGCAGTATATCTTCTTGTAGGTAACATGTGTAATATCCAAAATTTATGTCAATTTTATTTGTACAGCCCCGCAAAGTTTGAAATTATACTTCCAGTATTAAAATTTACTGCAAATTAAGAGAAATTGGACCAAAGAATGACTAACGTCATACATGAAGCATTTGCCATCAACTCAGTTTTCACTGATAATTTACGTTTTACATTCACGATAAAAAAAAAATACAATTTCAAGATTGACACTAAGAACTCTTACAAACGACGTTGTTTATGAGGTCACATGATGTTTTGACTAAAGTTTGTCCAATACTCAGCATTGTTTAGGTTGACTTAATTAGGGAGAATTTTTTTTTGTATTTCTGGTTACGCCCATAAAAAAAATAGGGCAAGCAGGCCTTTTTATTTTTGTTTCATTTTTCCCCTTATTCTTCCATTTAATACTAAATTTACATCAAGAATATGTTTTCTGAACAATGTTCGGTAACCTGAAACACACATTTTATTTTTTTCCCTAATTCATTAAACTTTAGAGCTATAGATCTCAGACAAGTATGGACTCCCGGCTCTGATAGTAACATCTATGTTTTGCCAACTTTTAAGTTTCGTCATAATGCACTTATCTCCATCTGAGGATACTGCCCAAATTTGAACCGACCTGTTGAATCAAAAAAAATACCATTGATTTTATTTACCGGTAAACCCGATGTTAATATCGGTAAAAAGAAATATTACTAAATTATATACAAAACAAGACCATGTTGATTCACATTAAACCATTTATTACATTAACAAGTAAATTCCATACAGTAATATACATTTGAAAATGAATATCTGAAGAAAAAGCATGCAAGATGCTACACATGTTTAATACACACAGTATTTTCAGGTTTTCTGATAACAGAATATCGATATTTTTCAGGTTTTCTGATAACAGAATATCGATACTGTAATTAGTTAAGGCTAAACGACAAAGTGGAGGGGGGGTGGGGGGGGGGGGGGTTCTGATAACTGAATATCGATATTGTAATTTGTTTAAGGCTAAACGACAAAGTGTGGGGGGTGGGGGCGGGGAGGGGGGGTGCCTAAAACATGAAAGGTTATGAAAATGCCTGTGTTTTACCCTAAACATTGTACCCCCTGCCCAAACACATTTGATATATAGCTCATTAACAATTGTATATGTTATTTAGAGCCACCCTAGAGAGAAACGTAGGGGGAAAAGGATACATTGGAATCGGGGAACTATACCCTAGTCTTATTATCAAATAGATTTCTATGATTCTTCAACGTGCTCAGAGGATATACTGCAATACACGGGTCAGCCCCCACATGGCGGAAGAGGCTAATGAATAAAAACCAGACATTTTTAGTTTTTTTTCTTCAAAGTTGCCCTCCACCCTGGATCCACCCCCAAATTTGCACTGAAATTGTTTTTTTTACAATAAATCTCCACAACCGTTATCCTTTTAAAATGGTCGTTTAGAATAATTATCCATAACTCTCATTTAACTATTGGCTTTTGGAAATTCACAAGACACCCAACAATAAAGACCGTTTGTGAAAATGTTGAAAGTGTGTTTAATGGTACAACTTTTTTCAAGATTTTGAACTTTTTCATTCTCTCAATGACCCTTTCAACGTGAATTCTTAATTTCGCAATTACTCTAGTTTATGCCGCTTCCCCAGGAGTAAGTTTGCCTCTGCCAGCAAAGAATGGAGGAATCACTATATCGGAACCCTTTTCGAGTAATAAGTCTCGCACATTAAATCCTCGGTCAACCATCACTAAATCCCCAGGTTCCAGTTTTTCAAGCAGTCCACTGTTTTTCAAAATCTTTTTGTCAGAGATGGAACCCTCATACACATCTGATATGAAAGAAATTGCACCGGATGGTGTAATGCCGATCAAAACTTTACAAGTGCAGTGATTTTTATAAGAGGAATACATGTTTCCTTGTTGTTCATAGTTTCTTGGAGCCTCAGAAAAAAATTCTGTTGCGTCTAATATAACGCGAACATTTCTAAACTTTTTAAAGCTTTTTGGCAAATGTTTTTGTGTCTTTTTCCTTTTAGGAAACATAGGTCCTTTGAGGCGGTTAAACTGAAGATACAAAAACTGAATCCAAGTGCTCACTATCTCGGTCACTGTGGAAACTGAAACTCCAAATCGATATCCCAAATCCTTATGAAGTTACCCGAGTCGTAATCGAACCAGCGTTAAAAAAAGTTCATTCATTGGAGAAAGTTTCCTTTTAGGTCCTCTAGATTTTGATGGGGTGCCCTCAGTTTTTTTTAAGTTACTTACTCTAGAAAGCATTGTCACTGATTGTCCTAGATATTTCCACAAATACATGAACTGTGCCAAAGTTAATCCTGTGTAAAACTGCATTTTCTTGTCATCATGTTTTACATCATCAATTGAAAAGAACACAGATTTGGGTTTTTCCGATTCCATTTCATTCAGTTTCTGCTTTAAACTACGGTTTTCTATTTTCAAAGCCAGAGATGTTTTGAGAGTCAAACTGGTGGATAATGTCCGGGTTTCTTTGTCCACCAATATATGGTCATGCTGAAAATTATAAAAAAAGTAGCAATACAAATTGAGCTTAAGTTAATAAAGTCAATACACATTATGTGGAAGAATTAAATTGTAGTTTTACACTTAATCAACAGACCGAATAATAATAATTACACATTTAATTATAAACTAATCTTCTATGAGGCCCTCTATGAATATATGAGTTAACATACAACAGATGAAAATGGACCAAACACAACAAAGGTGCTGATGTCACATATATAAATGTGTATAGGTTTTGACAATATTCATGTTTTTTTAAGCATGCAACACATATAAAAATATAAAAAAATTACAATTAAGAAAAAAACAAATTATATTAAAATAACAATTTAAAATAAATAATAATATATAGAGTTTAATAACCAGTGTTTTTGAGATACCGGAAATATCTCCCGAGGTAGATTTCTCTACCGAGGGAGATATTTTTAGTATCTCAAAAACACTGGTTATTAAACTATATACTACAAAATTTAAAATGATATTTTATTAATATTTCTAATGATTCACGCCTTTTTACACCAGTTCGCACGAGAACGCCAAGACGACGTCACGTCATACGTCTAGTGGCGGAATCTGACGACGACGTCCATATAGGTTGCGTACAGCTAAATATAGCCTGGCTGAAGCTCCGCCTTTTGTTGTGTACGATTCAGTACAGAAGTGAAAGTTCACAGAGTTCACAGAGGTCAGCAGATATAACTTTGAAATATTCAATATGCATTTTCAGGAAGGATAAACTATAGGTAAAATAATCCCCATCAGCTAGGATCATAAAATTCAATAAAAAAATATTTTTTAATGTTTTTGAAAATTTAACATCCATTGAAATTGCATGTCAATATTCAGTGCGGATTCAATAGTGTTTGTAAACACAGACATGTGCAGAGAGGTTGAGCTGAAAAAGTTGTCTTTTTCACACTTTCAAAGGCTTTTTGATGGAAATATCTATGAAATAAGGTAATTTAAAGAAAATCTGGTGTATAATTCTTGAGATATTAGCTGACAGGTGCAACAGGAGGTCTACGGGAAAGTATTTAGTTTTCTGCAACCTATAGGCTAGATTCTGCATATGGTAAAAGTGAAAGTAGACATACTTTTTTTCTAACACAATGATTTGAAAGTGTGAGAAATGTTAATTTATGGTGTATTTTGACTTTTCTTATAACTCTTTTCGTGATTTTTAAATATTTCAAAGTTTTATGATGCAAAATAGGTATTTTAAATTATTTTATTAAAGGTTGTGGACACAAAATTAGCCATACCTGACACCTGGTATACACAATTGGCCTGTAATGCACATGTTTGACACAGTTAAAGGTATATCTAGTAAGTTTTATTCATTTCTGAGGGCTTTGCATACGTTGTTTGGCAAAAATGTCAGTAAGCGACAATCTACATCTTTCCGAAAAGATGTCGAAAAGCCGCTTATGTCTGTTTTGAAAAAGATGTTGAGGTAAACACTGACTTCTATACGGTTAGTGTCGATATGCAAATATTTTGTGCGGTTTAATACATTTTACAAATTAAATTATTTAGTTGGCAAAAAAAATATGACCTTTTCTATGCTTTTTAAAAGTTTTTATTTACCCCACCCCCTTCATTTTAATGAATTTTCATGGATCTGTACTTTAAACAGTGCTTATTGGTTGCATGGTTGCATGAAAATGACCTGTAAAGATGCTACAAACAATATCTAATAAAAAAAATACAATAAATAGTACATTTACAGTCAATATTGTGTAATGAGCATATTGTAAAACATGGCATGGCCCTAAAAATGGAGTTGGATAGTCTCAGAATTATTTTTTGTCATTTTTAAACTAAAAAGTTGCATTTTCTTGATGGTTTCACATATAGAAACTGCTGAATAATGTTAATTAATTCATTTGAAGGCAGATTTTGAATATATACAAAAACAGTGGCATTTTTATGGTAAAATCTGCTATTTTGACCCCTGAAAATCACAAATATAATTTTTGAGTAGATATTATTTTCAAGATAGCTTCAACTGGTTAAACATCACATATTGTTGATAAAATCAATTTAAAATCACTTTATTTGAAGCAAAAGATTGGAACGGTTGTCGATATATGGCATTTTGAAGATTCTGGATTTACGCGTAAAAACCGAAGGAATTTTGCCTTAGCCGAAGCTATTTTAAGCCCTCATATTTTGTCGAAAGGATTTTTTTCTAAAAAAAATGATTTAATTTTTCTCAGATTAAATGTATCAAAAAATTTAGCCAGAAAATATACCTTCTGTCAGGTCTGAATGTATCTCTATAGGTTGCGTACAGCTAAATATAGCCTGGCTGAAGCCTCGCCTTTTGTTGTGTACGATTCAGTACAGAAGTGAAAGTTCACAGAGTTCACAGAGGTCAGCAGATATAACTTTGAAATATTCAATATGCATTTTCAGGAAGGATAAACTATAGGTAAAATAATCCCCATCAGCTAGGATCATTAAATTCAATAAAAAAATATTTTTTAATGTTTTTGAAAATTTAACATCCATTGAAATTGCATGTCAATATTCAGTGCGGATTCAATAGTGTTTGTAAACACAGACATGTGCAGAGAGGTTGAGCTGAAAAAGTTGTCTTTTTCACACTTTTAAAGACTTTGTGATGGAAATATCAATGAAATAAGGTAATTTAAAGAAAATCTGGTGTACAATTCTTGAGATATTAGCTGACAGGTGCAACAGGAGGTCTATGGGAAAGTATTTAGTTTTTTGCAACCTTCAACAATTGGAACGTCATTTGGCGTTCCCGCCACTAACAGTAAAGGCCGAGTACTGGGAGATATTTCCCAGTACAGCAAACGAGAAGATATAGCTTTTCTATTCCCAGTATTTCCTATACAAATCACAGACAATTATGTAATATAAAAAAAGAAAGTCATAAAATCTGGTAAAGTTTGGCTAAGATCAGATGCTAAAGGAAGGCCCTATCGTATGACGAGGCAAATTATATCATGTTTAACAAAATCAAGGGCCATAACTCCGCTGTTACTGGTCCGATCTGGCTGGGTTTCGAACTTGACCGAGCTTTCATTGACATTAACAATCTGAGAAACTTTGGTAAAGATAGGATGAAAAATGAAGGCCCTATCGTCTTAACGAGGCAAAATATATCAATATAGCAGTTTTAACTAAATCACGGGTCATAACTCCGGTGTTACTGGTACGATCTGGCTGGATTTCGAACTTGTCCGTGCTTTCATTGATATTAACAACCTGGTAAATTTTGGTTAAGATCGGATAAAAAATGAAGGTCCTATCGTCTTACCGAGACAAAAGTTAACGGCGGACGGACGGACGGACAATGCGGCATCCGATAAGCTCTTCGGCCAGTAGAGCTAAAAATGATTATAAAATATATTTTTGGTGTTTAAATGTCTATTTATGATTGGTGTGTGAAGAACGATACTTTTTCTTTTTGGCTTGCCTCTTAATATATATGCATTAAATTTAACAGACAGAGGAAAAGAACCATAGTACTTCTGTTTGAAATCCACTGCACTGTCTCCTGTTGGCTTGTTAAGAGTTGGTTTCATGACACAGGTCATTTATCTCTGAAAATGGTCGCTTAGGCGTTTGCTTTTCCCGGTTGGAAGTACATGTACTATTGGTCTGAAATTAAACAAAAAAAAATTATGACACAAAAGACAACTGAAAACTGAATTATCTCAAAAGGATAAACATTTGTTTGAGTATAGTAATCGTTAAACAATACATTTCATTTAGCATTACAGAGAAACTGATACATTATTTATTAAATTGATTGTCATTGAATGTTGTTTAACGGCTCATCAACACAGTAAAGGTTATTTAGAGCTGCTCCAGAGAGAGGGGAAGGATACATAGGAATCCGGGAACCGTGCCCTACTCTTATTATCGAATAGATTCCTATGGTTCTTTAGCGTGCTCGGAGGATAGACAGATACACGGGACCGCCGGGTTTACGTCCCCATCCGACGGACGAGGCTAAGGGAAAGTGTCTTCCCCAAGAACACACCGACGAAACTCAGTGGCATCACGGAGGATTGAACCCGGGGCCTCCGGTTACTAATCCGCCGCGCTACCGACTGCGCCGCACCAGCCCTCCTATTTATTGAAGAATTCTCGAAATTTACATGAGTATTTGAATTTGAGCATTCAACATTAATTTAACAGAAACGAGTATATTTATATAAAAAAAAGAGAGAAAGGGAAAGGATACATAGTAATCCGGGAACCTTGCCCTACTCTTACTATGAAATAGATTCCTATGATTCTTTAACGTCCCGATCCAATGGATGAGGATAAAGCTCAAATAAATATAATGCTCACCGTATTATGCACTACACTTTGAAGAGATAGTAAAGTCTCCGAAATCTCATTCTCGACACCGCTGGTTTGAGGAGGGGACAAGTGTAACGTTCGTTTCACTTTTCTTCTTGGCTTTCTGGATAAACGTGCAACCTATAAAATATATATATATAATCATGTCAAAATCAATAACCAAAAGTTTATTACAATTTAAGTATTGTATATGGGAACAACAACAACCTTTAACATTTAAATTAAATGAGGATTAACATTTTTAAAATTGGAAATTGTTTTTCTTACACGCAGCAAAAGTTGAAATGAAAATAGGTGAAAACTTCATAATAAACATATAAAGTACGAACAAGTTATAGTACGAAAACAATCGAAGGTGTCGTACCTCGTATTTCGTTGCTGTTGCTGGAATAAGGTCTGGGTGCTCATCAGTTGGCCCTTTTTAACCAACAAAATGAAGGCAACATATATATGTGTCCTTTTTCACATTATGTTCGTCGAAATTCTGCCTCGAACAAGCCCTGGCCCATCGGACACATTTTTCAGGTTCTTTCAGGAGTTGCGGAAAACGAATGAAGAAAACACCTTGCATTTCACTTCTATCTGCATATCTCGAGTCATTGTTGCATTTTCCATATGCACAATGCTTAGTTGCACCTTTTCGCTCACTTGAATTTAATAAATTCATATCTTACTAAAGATTTTCATCGATACGTTTTATCATATTCACACAGTTGTAAACAGCAGCCATTCCAGAATGTTTGTCCGATAACCTTGAACCCGCCTCGAAAGGAATCTGCATGAATCTATTTTTAGAACCAATTGTGAGAAATCGATCGGTGCTATTCGAACATATTGATACTTCTCGCACGTTAATTTATATAGAATTTATATAGAATTTGCTCAATTTATTTACAGACCAGTGAAGGTCAGACAACGCAAGACTTGTGTTAAGTGTAATACAGTTAACGATGGTGATTTAATTTTTGCAAGATATGTGGAAATAAACGGTCGAACAATGAAAAAGATCATGCAGTCAGCTTACAACGAAACATTATTGACGCAGTTAATTGTAGAATTAAACAGTTAGATAATATATTCAATTCGTCTAATTATGCCAAACAAACAAACAGACTTGAACATGAGTTTGAACGTTTTCTCAGATCGTTAGATGTCAACAAAACTTTATATAATGCTTCACCTGACGACATCAGAAAATTCCTTGTATTTAAGGAGGCAAACGGACGAACTCATTTGCATTCTACCACTTGTCAGTTCAGATGAATGCAAAGCAAACAATTTTGTTCGGGCCCGTTAACCATGGCCGCAAAATCTGTTGACGGTTTAATTGGGAAAATCCGAGCTTTGTTTAGGGACATGGGACGGTCGGGTGAATGGAACTATATTTCCGGCATTGGAAATCCTGCCACTTCTACAATATTCAAGAAACATTTAAAAGCAGTTACATTAGAACAAACCGCCCATGATGTAACCTCCAAGCAAGCTGTTCCACTAATGTTTTACAAATTGGGATCTTTGTGTAGATAGTTAACTTACCAAATGTCTGTAGGTAAAGACAACATTATGAAATATTTGTTATATACGGACAGAGCGTATTTTACAATACTTTGTCACTCTGGTGACAGAGCAGGCGATTTAGGATTATTAACGTTCGACAGATTATTCCGTATGTCTTTAGCCCAAGGTATATTAATATCAGAAGTAGCAGGGAAGACTTTTTCTCCAGATAACCCCAAAAACACTATCCTTTTTAAATCGGAAGATATGGATATTTGTCCCGGCCACTATGACTATGTACGCTTTATTCAAGACAATCAACTACATACTTTCATATACCGAGTTAGGAACAATACGTCACGATCAATTTTGGATAAACAAGTGTCAGCCAGTCCAATGGCAGCCAGTTCAATGGCTGACAGATTAAAAACAGCAACTATTGGTTTTCCATCGTGGTTTCCCACAGTCTATGTTTCATGAGTTCATTTTGAAAATGTAGTCTTCGTGCGAAGTGAAAATGGACACTGTTAGACCTCAATCGGAACTGCCTCGTCGGATTCCGTCACTCGGGAATCCGACTCGGAGAGTACTCGAGGCCATATTGAACTATTTTCAAGAAACGACAACTCTGCAGTAGCGACCTCTTCAATTATAAGATAAACAAAATGGCGACTGCTGGCAAGTTCCGAAAATGCGGTACATATTTATTTGTTTTATCAGGGAGTATTCATAGAGATTCCTGATATAATAATGTATTCTTACTAAGGTAAACAATATGGTGATTCCCGTCAAACGTGGGCGCTTCTTAATTTATAAGAGTTTCGATCACCTCTTCTTCATCAAAAACTAAATAAAGTGCGAGCACATGCCATGGGCATCATGATGATGGTATCAATGATCTGATCATACGCCCCACCAATATATACAGGGCAGGGTAGAGCAGGGGTGTCATTACCTTTATAAGTAAGCGGCACCCAGAGCAGAAAAGCCGGGTATTTTTATTGATACTTGTATAAAATACTAGTTAAAGTATTCATAGTAGCCAGGTAGACCAGTCAAAGTAGCAGGGAGAAATCCCCGCCTCTTAATGACACCCCTGGTAGAGTCGTCATTTGATGAGTGGAGACTTGTTTTAGTGGCACGGGGATATGGGAAAATTTAAAAGAAACACGCAATAAAGGGAACACTGTCTGGAACACAGGGGTCCGGCTCATGTGCTTTGTCGCTAAATACCAGTTGAAATCGAACAAAAGTGTCCTACATAAGTTGGGAAGACATCTGAGTCCAGCAGCCATATCATAGAATAGAACATTATACAAGGGTAATCACTTGGCATATAGGCAATTCTCACTAAGTTCAGTCTATGCTGAATGTTTTAATTAACAGAGCAAATCATTTAACTCTACATGCCTTCTATACGGGTATGGCTAAAACGCAGACGCTTTCTGCAGACAAGTTAAACATATAGGGAAAACGCAGACAATATGATTATATAGTGTTATTGGAAAACGCAGACAACAAAGACAAATAGGCAATAAGTTAGATAAGTTATATACAGTAACAAATGTTAGTCTTGGTTTTTTTTTTAATTTATACATTTTATATGTTGTCTGATGGATGATGTTTTATTTATAATTTGATCAATTGATTTAAAAAGTAGTTGATTTTTTAAACATTTTTTTTTAATTTTTCTGACTTTGAAGTTGATAATGCATCACAGTTTGTTTAGTGTAATTTACTAATTTATTGTATTAAAGTCCAGTTGATTCCTTTAATTACATTTAAAAATAAACAACTTTTTTTTTTAATTTTTCTGACTTTGAAGCTGAAAATGCATCACAGTTTGCTTTAAGTGTAATTTACTAATTAAATTGTATTAAAGTTCAGTTGATTCCGTTAATTACATAAATTTGTTTGATAAAAGGTTAATGCAAGAGTAAGTGTGAAAGTAATTAAAAAAAACTATACTTTGAAGGTACAGATTATGTGTGACAAGGACATTATAATTACTTTGAAGGTACAGATTATGTGTGACAATCACATGATAATTACAAGAGTCAACTTTATTAAAAGCAAACGTTCTTAATATTCAACCCAAATCTTCTTATCAAACAAGTGTTCTATGCCATTCAGTGTCTTTTAATAATTATTCTTGTGAAATTGATGAGAAATCTGTGTTAAATATTTAATTGTCTTCATTTTTTGTGTCAGAACTGGAAAATAACTTTTAATAATGCCTCTTGTTGTAGGACATAGCCAGGCAAAATACTTGTCTGAGTACTTGGACAAACATGAGTTTAGTGTATTTTCTTATCCTGAATACAAGACATTTCAGTTCTTGGAAGAAGATATCCTTTTTGATGTATTCCCGTATTTCTCGGTAAGAAAAAGTAGATATTGTATTTGCTTATTTATATATGCTTATATATGTTTGTTCTTGTTGATAGGAATGACTGACAATTTAATTTTTATAACATCCTTTTAGATGTATTCCCGTATTTCTCGGTAAGAAAAAGTAGATATTGTATTTGCTTATTTATATATGCTTATATATGTTTGTTCTTGTTGATAGGAATGACCGACAATTTAATTTGAAATTTCACATATTTTTCGAATAATGTATTTTAGTTAACTATTATGTGATTCAATATTAGAAAGAAATTTTAAAACTGACTTTCGTATAATCAAATTATTGCAAAAAATAATTTTCATACGGCTTTTCCATTGAAATCATAAAATTTCGAAATATTGCTTATATTGAAGAAACATGTTTATCATTACATTACTTTAACTAAAATAAAGATATCCTCCAAATGTTATGAAAAATAATTCGATAATAAAATAATTATATAGAAAAATGTTGGTTTTATGGTATGTGAAACGCATAATAATTACAATATCTAAACAAACAAAATATGTACAAAGACATTTTATCAATTATTTATCTATTTGATCAATTACTATACATATGTATTTAAGTTCTTCTTGTGAATTGATTTGTTACTAAATTTCATTTTTATATTATTGTTTTTTCATAAATTGTGTGCATTTATATATTTAGATCAGTAAATATTACAATAATTAAATAAAGCAATTATAAAGAAATTTCTATGTCTATGGAACATTACTTAATATCATGTAGTTTAAATACTTTTAATTCCATTGTAAACGGATGGTACCATAATTCAGTTAGATTAATTCTTATCTGCTAACTAATTGCTGAAGTGTGTACACAATGAATGACCCCATGGTGTGATACATAATCCTTTTTATGACAGATTGAGATAACCAGGCACACGCATCAGGCATTTAGTTTGATGATTGACACAATATACAACATAATAAACAGCACCTACTTCAGTAGTTTTATGATTGTGTTTTTAATTTCAGGTGGTTGTTTTAGTGGTTGGTGCCAACGATATAGGAGCCATGACACCAGCAGAGATAGTCACCAGCATCAAACAGCTCTGTACAGAAATTCACAAAGCATCCCCAAGGTTGGATATTAATATGTATATTATATGATATGTATATTGTAAATAATATGTAAATTTCTATGTACAGTTGTTAACACCTTCTCAATTACAAATGATTGCATAATGGCTTATGAAAGTTATATTGTGATAATTTGACCCCATTCTGACGCAGGTAATTTACCACCTGTGCGTTTGCTTCAATCCAATACACATGTACCTATAAACAAATGAGCCTAACAGTGATTGACATCTTGCCTGACGACCTTGATCGCCTCTCGACCAATCAAATTTGCTGCTGTCACAGCTTGTGGCACTGAGGCGGAAATAACCTATCACTGTGTAAATTGTGTTAATAATTCAACAATTATCTTTGAAGTTTATGATGCTTTTTGCGGGTTGAGACTATTATGACTTGATTGGATTAACTGTTTAATTGATTGCTACCGGCTTCTGATTGATTAGACCGAACTGAGATAAAACAAATGTACTATTTTTGTACTGTCGAGTAACGAACTTTATTAATTTATGGATGTTCAAAATTTATGTATGTTCAATACACAAATGGCGCAAAGAAGTATATTTTCATTTAAGAAACAAACAAATGCAATAAAAAAGTTAACTATGACAGTCATAGTTAAATTTTATTATTACATTTGTTTGTTGAAAAGGAGATAATGATGGCGACACTACTATATTACCAGCTCCAGATTCTGCAATTAAAACAGTACAAAGTGAAGAGTTTGATACACCAACCATTAACAATACCGGCATCAATTCAAAAACCAATCAAAAGGCTAAGAAAACTTTACTTTTAATAATTCAACACCCAGATCAATTTTGAAGCCAAACTCTGATGCTCAAAAAACTCCTGTAAGTACAGAGAAAAAGTGAAAATTAACTTTTGATGACCGTGAAAATATGAAATTTGCTAAATTAGGAAATTGTTCAACAATTTTAGAAGATGAAAATTTCATTGATTTAGAATTGCAACGTGAAGATAATTCATACGAGACAAAACATGAGGTCAGTGAGATATGGAACATGGATTTAAGACTTACATTCAAAGACCGTGATGATCTAATTGTTATTGAAACAAAATAACTCAGTAGACTGTGGACTGTTTGCTATTGCTTTCGCGACATCATATTGCTTAAGAAAAAAACTGTGTTTTGATTTGATTGTTGACTCGACAAAGTTAAGATCACATCTTTTAAATTGTTTCGAGAAAAAAGAAATGTCTGAGTTTCCGTTAACAAATAAAAACATAAGTATGAGAAGACAGAGGCACAGTACAGAAATTAATATTGAACATTTCTGTCTTTGTAACTTACCAGAATGTCTGGACAATATGGTTCAATGCAGTAAATGTGAAGAATGGTTTCATATATTCTGTATCAATGCGCCAGCTGACATAGCAACAGCAGACAAAGATTTTACATGTGGCCTATGTTAGACTGTTCACATGTGTTACTCATCAGTAATGTAATGAACTCATATTGTATAATGAAATGTTCTGATATGTGTATATTTTATTCATTATCTGTGATGTTATTTATAAAATATATTAGTTATATACTTGCGTATTTGATTATTAAATTTTCCTGTTATGATCTTGATAAAATATTAATCAAATTTATAAAAATTTTCCTGTTATGATCTTGATAAAATATCAATTAAATTTATAAAAAGTACTTTGTTGTTGATTGCTTCTCTTTACATAGGTTGGCGATTTATTACCAGGCTTTAAACGTTACTGAAACAGAGGCAATTTATAACATGATAATTATAAACCTTATTTTATACATTTAAGTCAGTGTTTTCTTTTATTTTCATGTTTTAAAAGTATTTAATAATTTTAACAAATGATCTGAAAAAACTAATCATTATCAGTTCATAAAATAAGGTTACATAAAACTACAGTAACTTATTTAATTTCATTTAAGTAATATTATAAACAAGTTTAAATTAACAGTATTAATTGTATAACAATTTGAATTCAAGATGTTGATAAATTAACTTTTATTTACAATTATTACAATGGCCACTTAACACCTCAGTGTCTATCCAAAACACTATATAGCCATATTGTCTGCGTTTTCCAATAACACTATATAATCATATTGTCTGCGTTTTCCCTATATGTTTAACTTGTCTGCAGAAAGCGTCTGCGTTTTAGTCACACCCCTTCTATACACAAATGTTCAAGGTGTCCAACATTGGTATATATTTTAATATCGCTCAATACAGTACTGAGAAATCGTCATCGAAACATGGAAAACTGGTCAAATTTTTTAGCCGGAAGACCCCGTGCCTAAACGCAGTCACTCTGTAAACAACAACTCTAACGGCAGTTGCGTACGAAACTAGACCACGGATCATTTAGTCGTCACCGCAGATAATGAATGCTAATTGTTTCCTAACCAGTTAATTCAATGGAAGCTACATTTTCTATTTTGTTTACAACCGTCAAATTTTGTTTCAATTAGAAGCCATATTGATCTGGTATCCTTCCCCTACTGCGCTCGAAGAGAGAATAGCGAGCGCAGTAGGGAACGGGTACCAGATCAATATGGCTGCCAATTGAAACAAAATTTGACGGTTGTAAACAAAATAGAAAATGTAGCTTCCATTGAATTAACTGGTTAGGAAACAATTAGCATTCATTATCTGCGGTGACGACTAAATGATCCGTGATTACCCTTGTATAATGTTCTATTCTATGATATGGCTGCTGGATTCAGATGTCTTCCCAACTCATGTAGGACACTTTTGTTCGATTTCAACTGGTATTTAGCGACAAAGCACATGAGCCGGACCCCTGTGGTCTGGAACAACAAGGAACACCACCAGGAACACCCCCACCCATAATTAATGGAACCCAGATAGTTAGAATATGTCTGTGAAAATTCCTTAAACAGGTCTTAACGTTATATTGATATATTTAAATACATAGATTTAAAACTGAAAATAAAAAGTAGAAGTTATTTATACATGTGGATTAACCTAGTAAGTGACAGTGAAGTTATTAATAATATGTGTGGATTACCACTGAAAGTCAGTGACGGTGAAATCATTTGTACAGACGGAATTATGCTGAAAGAGACAGTGACATGGTTTATCACTGCGACTTGATACTAAAAGGGTTGTTGAATTTGTTTATTTAGTGGGATTTACATAACAAGAGACAGTGAAATTATTTATACGTATAGATTTTATAATTTATCCAGAAATTGACAGTGAAGATTCTAAACATGCAGATTTACGCTGAAAGCGACAGTGACGTTGTTATGTGGATTTACACTGAAGGATCAGCAACGTCATTTATATATGTGAATTTTTTTATATATTTTAGGAACATAACCCATACCGTCGCAAGTGTGGTTTTTTTAAAATTGAAAAAAAATGCAGTAAAACATTCATTTCATAATTCTATCTTTGATACTGTTTACAGTAAATAATGTCAACCTATGCATTTAAAAGCATTCTTATATTTTTTTTTTTCATTTTTTTCTTTCTATTGACTATTTTTTTCTAAAATTGATAAGTGAAGTTACTATATATGCAAATTTATCCTGAAATTAACAGAGAAGTCCCTGAATTCACCTGAAATTAACACTGAAGTTACTATATATGCAAATTTTTACCCTGAAATTAAAACTGAAGTTAATATATATATATGCGGTGAATTTACCCTGGAAATATTAAACAGTGAAGTTATTATATGCAAAATCAACCTGAAATTAACAGTGAAGTTATAATATGTGGATTTACACTAGAAGAGACAGTGACATCATTTATATGTTGATTTACGCTGAAAGAAACGGTGACGTCATTTATATACGTGGATTTACGCTGAAAGAGACGGTGACGTAATTTATTACGTGGATTTACTCTGAAAGGGACGGTGACGTGATTTATATACGTGGATTTACGCTGAAAGAGACCATGACATCATTTATATACGTGGATTAACGCTGAAAGAGACCCGTGATGGTTTATATATACTATATGCACCTAATTAATTCTGTTTAAATTGTACAAAACAAACGAACGGGACAGTCACTATTTTTTTTAATGCTACCTACAGATACATCGTATGATACGTATCTAGTAGAAGGTTTAAAGCAGAGGAAATTATTTTAGTATTTATAGCAACAGGTTACACATTTTATATAACCATACCTAGAAGTTACTGGGCCCAAAAAAAATTAAGAAAGGTTACATCTGAATTGGGGAGCAGTGCCATAAATGTTTAATGTGATGAGAAGGTCGATTCCGATTAACTGCAGCCGTGGCTTGGATGGTTTGAAACCTTGCCTCTCTCACTGCGAGTTTGAATAAATAAGAAAGTGTGTCCTTTCAGATGGACAGAAGGTATACACTACTATTTCTACCCAGGAAAAAGTGGTGTGCCCCCACCATGGATGATATCGATCATCATATATGGCCTAACATGTGCTTAAAATAACGTAAATCATTCAAACAACCAGCCAACCGATTTACTGAACCAACAGGTTCATGTTGATGACCTTCATCTTACAGATGTTGTCAGATGACTCCCATCAGCCAACTCACATCTAAATCATTTCATGCTTAAATGTTATATTAATTGCATATATAAAATTATGTATTTATTAGGCACATATTTATATTTGCTTTATATTATAAGCACAACAAATGGGCGTCAGGGTTGTCATTAGTAGCCAATTGCCGATCAAAATTATCGGTTAAAATGGTGTTATCATCAGTTAGTTTTGCCTTAACTTGTATTTGCAATATGTGACACTGACTATGTTGATCTCTCGTCAAATTGTTTGGAATTCAAAATGAATCCCTATTGCCAGGGCTAAATCTAGTTTACGGTAACTACTTTGCTGTGAAATTAGGAACTTCAGTTTAATTTTTTAGTTCATTTGCTCTTATTACAAACATGTACCACTTCTATGGTGTAATCGGTAAACACGTCTATCCTTTTAGGGTAGAAGACCCAGGTTCAAATCCTGGTGGGAGTAAAAATTTGTTTGGAAAAAGAGCTGGATTAAACATTTTTTTAAGTATTTCTAAATTTTGAATTTAATTCAATGTAATCAAATTCAATTTAAACAATCAAATATCATAAGTTACAGCATGTCTGGAAACGACCACGAGGGAAAGAAGCTATTACAAGACAATGGCCCATTTAGCAATAAAATCTTTCATGAGGCCCTCTTTTCTTCTTTGAAAGCCGTTTCCCTCTTTTGGTTTTGCAATAATGAGCCTCTTATAAAATATTTTACCTAATATTGTAATGCATTGAATGCTCTTAGAAGACAGTGGCCCAGTTAGTAAAATTATCTTCCCTGAGGCCCTCTTTTCAATTCATTATCTTTAAGGCCCTATTATATTACCCTTTGGTCTTAAAATGAAAAACAATGTTATTTTGCTACAATAATAGGTCTTTTTTAAATATTTTTACCATATATTTACAAAAATATTCCCTGAGGCCCTCTTTTGTCCATATTCTTCTCTTTTTCCTATGACCTTTGCCCTTTAAATCTTGGTAGCCAAACAGAGACTAACGAGTGGTCGTTTTAGCGCAGGATGAAACCTAACATGTGATGTCGACCAGTTTTCAAGACGTTTACACATCCATAAGCTCTTCTAACTACATTCTTTTCTTTCACGACTGTTATTATATTTATTATCTCATTTTAACCGGGTGTGTCTTTAATTGAAATGTTGAAAAATAATAGCTCTGTCGTTTCACTGGGCGCTTCAAAGAGCTGAGATCAATGCCAAGAATGGAAGTTTATAACAATTATGTAAATATATATCCATTTTTAGATATCATACAGTAGCTTTTTTCACGTTTAATCTTCATTATTGTGATCTTTATTTTTTCATATTGACTACTGTTCGCATTTAGGCAAAATAAAAAAAAAGTTAAAAAATAAAAAGACAAAAAAAGAGACAAAAAATGTGAAATACGGTATACAAAATGCAAAGTCTTATTATGAAGGACTAGTGCTAGGTTATGGGGAAAAAAACAATAATAAATGTATGAATTGAATTGAAACAAATGTTGTTTAACGGCTCATCAACACAGTATAGGTTATTTAGAGCTGCCCCAGAGAGAGGGGAAGGATACATAGAAATCCGAGAACCGTGCCCTACTCTTATTATCAAATAGATTCCTATGGTTCTTTAACATGCTCGGCGGATAGGCCGATACACGGTACTGCCCGGTTTACGTCCCCATCCGTCGGACGAGGCTAACAGAAAGTGTCTTGGTCAAGAACACACCGACGAAACTCAGTGGCGCCACGGAGGATTGAACCCGGGGCCTCCGGTTACAAATCCGCCGCACTACCAACTGCGCCATGCAAGCCCTAAAGAAAATATTTTTTGTTTCAAAACCCGGTGTAAAACCCACATTGTCAATACATACAGACTTGCTTTACACAGATAATTTTAATGTTATAGTATCAAAAATACACATTGTTTCATGCTACACTGATTTTTTCTCATATTTTGTTTTTGGAAAGAGAAAAAAAAACAACCCCATACTGTGTAATATATCTGTATATAAATCCATTATCAAAGGACAATGTTTTAGGATAGTTTTAAAGGATTAATATACACAACTTCCAAAATTATTATTTTTTCTATAAAAAACAAGAAGGTTGATTAAGGAAGATCAAGATATAAGCAAGGGTATGTTATTTCTAATTAGTAAGCTAAGCTTTGCATGTCCCAGAATAAAAACATTAAGTTTATTTGCTACAGTTTGATACTGGAAAAATCAACAAAGTAAATTGTCTCTATACTAGCAAGGTATTGACTCCACATGGTTTCAAACGTATTCATTTTTTTAAAGTTTTTATATGCCATTAGTTTCTCAACTTTGTACAAAGATATTATATACGTTTTAAAAAGGTTAAGCTGTGGCATTTGACGTTGCATCTTGTTTCGATAAATGTAAAGTTTTGCTTGCATGATGATTTTGCTCAAAACAGTATTAAATTTACTATTTCCAAATAAAAATATCTGTTTCTGTTAATTACGAATGCTGTATTGCATTTTTCTGTAAGATAAGTTTGAAATTTTGACCAGAATTCTTTTACTGTTCCACAGTTCCAAAACAGATGTTGGATAGTTTCAGGTGTATTTTTGCAAAAGCTGCACATATCGTTATTAATAATATTCATTTTTAGATAAAAGATAATTTGTTCCAAATATCCTATGGTTGATTCTAAATTGAACCAAGGTAACTTAGGATCTTTTGTTATTTTATAAGGTAAGGCATATAATCTTTCAAATTCAAAGTTTGGAACACTAACTACTTCATTTTTCCATTTACTTAATGCTTTGAGATATACATTATTTCTAATCATGATGTCATATATGTTTCGACAGCCTTTCTCATTTTGTAGAATTAAGGATAGGATTAGTGGACGAATAGGGTTTGGCTGTTACAGGCTAGATGCACAATATTCAGGTTTGCCAAATAATTCCTGACAGCAGTTATAATACCTTCATATTCAAGAAAATTGGACTGTATATTATAGTGTTCATTCAATTCTATGTATGAATAAAGATTTCCATTTTTGTTTAAAATGTTATTCCTCCTGTAAACCATCTTTTGTAAAACACACTAGAGCCTCCGATTGAAATTTAAACATTTTAAAAATGTTTGATGCTTCAAGAAGCCCTTATAAAATAAATACATTTGATGTAATCATTGATCGCATAGTAATAGTGTTAAATAAACTATTTTCATATTGTTTATATTAAATATATGATATCTGGAATGTTTTCACTAGATGATATATGTATAAGATCTATATCTTGCAATAAACAAACCCTCATGTCAAAGGTGTACCCTAATGTCTGTGGATTGGAGAAAAAATATATACTTGCAGACCATATAAGCGTAATTTAACAATATATCAAGTACCATGGACGCCATGGACGCCATGGACGTCAGTATGGACTTCATGAGTCATATCTTTCTTTGTTTAGAGTTTTATTAATTGATTTACTGATACAATATCAAGTTCATATACTCGAGTATGCATGCAGCTGACATATCACTCTCGACTGACAAAACGGTAAACAATCACTCCCATAATATGATATAATCATAATTACAATGTCTCTTCCTCCTTTCCCTTCAATTCAACCGTAATATTAAAGTATATATTTGGAAAACTCAACAAATGCTTCCAAACTGTCAGTCATTATATGGAACGAACTGTTTGGGACCGAACGAACTGTTTGGGGCCGAAACGTCTTGATTTCAACTACGGGATTTATTTTGTTAAAAAGTATAATTTATCGGTCATAGCGATAAAATATCAAGAAATTGATCAAATTCACTCACTAATCTGCAATATTTTCATCAATACAACATTATATAGAAGAGCACTATTTTGCGGAGAGCTACAATCGAAAACCGAACCAAATGCTGCATTTTGATGCAAAAAACCATTGAGCGGCACCCAATACTCTCCGAGCCACTATTCCCGAGTACGGAAATTGGCGAAGAGTTCCGATTGTGTTAGACCTATTCGAACGGGTTAAACAGGGCAAAGGTTTTCCCACCGACTGGCAAATGAAGAAGCGCATAGAACTCGTTTTGGTAACTCTGTCGTCGAAAAGTTGGCCGGCGACATACATACGCTAGTATCAGTAATGGAGGGTGCCGACTATAGTTGCCCGGAGATGTAGGAACTAATAAGCGTGTCACACAAGGGCAGATCACAGTCGTCATCGTGTTCAGTAATTTCTAAAAGAAACGGTTGTTAGTATGAAAAGTGACCTAAATGGGTTCAGAAACAGTGTTTGTAATACGTTTGACAATATTAGACAATGTGTAGAACGTATTGAATCAGATAGGGTGTCAGGCATTACAAGTCTGAAAAATGAAGTTAAACAAATCAAAGAGAGTGTTAAGTCCATGGAGGTAAGTCTTGATTCTGGTGCTAAACATGTAACAGCTAAAAACAAGAAAAACTTGTCAAGTATTTCTAAATCACAAAAAGTAAACAAGACACCCGATGTGTACATTGTTGAAAAATGCTCTATGCAACAGAATCAAGATAACCCGCTGTTGGTATCTGGTAAAATAAACGAAGAACCAAATGTTATTGGTGCTACTGACAATACCCATCCTTCGATAGTGGCGATAATACAGACTTGCCATATATCGCTTGTACTGCTGAAATATCCAGACGGCTGACTATACCACATATTCGTCTCATTTAGAATCACCACAAAGGGTAGATAATGGTCAAAAGTCACCAGGAGATAAGTTTCACTGTTTTGCAGATATTATTAGCGAAATTGGTACCCCTTCTTCTCCAAAGAGTAGCCACAATATTCAAAAACATATACCAGTTTTAAGTTCAAATCGGCTTATTCGTAACTCTAAGTCACCTGAGATAGATCACTACTTAGAGCAATATGACGAGCTTGATAATTTTCAGGACTACGTAAGAAAACGCACAATGCGCTTCTGTATTGGAGGTTTCAAGCCATCTATCACAGAAGAAAAAAGTAGCCGCCTTTGTGCGAAGACGAGGTCCGATGGTTGCAAACGTAGCGGTATTCCGTTACAAACATAAGCCCGTGGTTGTGCGTCTCAATGGAATGTGTTTCTTCTGGAAGATCCTTATTTTTGGCCTCGTGGTATTGTTTGTAGTACGTGGTATTGTTTGTAGTACGTGGTATTGTTTGTAGACCGTGGTATTGTTTGTAGACCGTGGTATTGTTTGTAGACCGTGGTATTGTTTGTAGTACGTGGTATTGTTTGTAGACCGTGGTATTGTTTGTAGTACGTGTTATTGTTTGTAGTACGTGGTATTGTTTGTAGTACGTGGTGTTGTTTGTAGTACGTGGTATTGTTTGTAGTACGTGGTATTGTTTGTAGTACGTGGTATTGTTTGTAGACCGTAGTACGTGGTATTGTTTGTAGTACGTGGTATTGTTTGTAGTACGTGGTATTGTTTGTAGACCGTGGTATTGTTTGTAGACCGTGGTATTGTTTGTAGACCGTGGTATTGTTTGTAGTACGTGTTATTGTTTGTAGTACGTGGTATTGTTTGTAGTACGTGGTGTTGTTTGTAGTACGTGGTATTGTTTGTAGTACGTGGTATTGTTTGTAGTACGTGGTATTGTTTGTAGTACGTGGTGTTGTTTGTAGTACGTGGTATTGTTTGTAGTACGTGGTATTCACAAAATAAGTATAATCAGAAGTATGGTCATAATCAGGGTCAAGGTCAGCAAAAACATGTACATTCTCAAAACAATGACTATTGGAATACTGCAAGCCCCCATCGTGATTGGAATGAGAATATACAGAAGAGAATGCCTGGTTTTTCAGACTACAATATGTATGACTCTGTTAGAAACTGGCACGATACTGACTAATGATTCTAGTACATAATGTAACCTTATTATACCGGTATGTCTTGTACAACATGTCTAAACTTAATTTCTTGGAACGCGACAGGCATTATGTCTAGTTGCTCGTATTTATGCGATGTTTTAACCTGCGAAAAAAATGACATATGTGGTATTTCAGAACATTGTTGCTCAAGACATACAATATCTCAACAAAATGGATACATGTTATACAAGCCATGCAGTGTCAGATTTTGACCTTAACATACCTGATAAACGTAAAGTTTGTAAAGGTGGAGTAGCGATTATTTGGAATCGAAAACACTCAAATAATATAACGTCACTACCTATAGAATGTGATAGGATTGTAGGTATACGATATGCTGCGGGTAGTGATTGTAACGTATATATATACGATGCGGGTAGTGATTGTAACGTATATATATACGATGCGGGTAGTGATTGTAACGTATATCTATTTCAAGTTTATTTACCAAGTAAAAATCACAATATCGCGATGTATAAAGAATATATTGAAATGTTGTACAATATAATGAATCATTATTCAGATAAAGGAGAAGTTGTTATAATAGGGGATATGAATGCCCATCTGTCCTCAAGTCGATTCCCGAAACATATGGACCATAGAAGTGTGTGTTTAATAAATTGCTTATGGACGAACAATTATTTTCTATTTCCACACTGGAAAAGTGTACTGGACCTAAAGCTAGTTTTGTCTCTCGCAATGGTCAGTGTTTAATTGATCACATATTGTTACCCATTGACAAGATATATACTGTAATGAATTGTAAAATCCTAGATAAATATGTTCTGAATGTATCAAATCACAGACCAGTGGTATGTCAAATTCGGTTACCATTCAATATTAATACATCCGATAATACTGCAGGAGCAGAGGGGTTTATAAAATGGTCGAAAGTTCCACCATATATTTTATTATATATGACCAAGTATGAAACTCATCTTAACAATATGTCGTGCTCAAAGAGGCAGATACCATGTATATACATGCAATTGGAGATATAGACTGTCTTTATGAATTAATTATAAATTATATCTTATCCAAAATTTCGGCGTCATCTTAAACCTAACTGAAATACCGATTTATCGTCACACCACAGGTTTATGAAAGATAAACAAATGGACTGGATCCGAGATGGAAAATCAAATCGGCCACATACAATAAGTACAAAGATGCTAAACGAACATTTAGGCCACAACGTAGAATAGCCGTGGAGAAAAAATTATTAAAATTAAACCAAGAAAGTGATGACGCTGCAGAAATAGATCAAGATAAATTCTGGAGATTAGTCAATAACAGGCGAAATAGTCCTAATCCTTTATCGCTAAACACATAAACAGATTACACGAAATGGGAAAAGTTCACTTGAGTGTTTGGCTCATGTGATGACACGAAATGGGAAAAGTTCACTTGAGTGTTTGGCTCATGTGATGACACGAAATGGGAAAAGTTCACTTGAGTGTTTGGCTCATGTGATGACACGAAATGGGAACAGTTCACTTGCGTGTTTGGCTCATGTGATTACACGAAATGGGAACAGTTCACTTGAGTGTTTGGCTCATGTGATGACACGAAATGGGAACAGTTCACTTGAGTGTTTGGCTCATGTGATTACACGAAATGGGAACAGTTCACTTGAGTGTTTGGCTCATGTGATGACACGAAATGGGAAAAGTTCACTTGAGTGTTTGGCTCATGTGATGACACGAAATGGGAACAGTTCACTTGAGTGTTTGGCTCATGTGATTACACGAAATGGGAACAGTTCACTTGAGTGTTTGGCTCATGTGATGACACGAAATGGGAACAGTTCACTTGAGTGTTTGGCTCATGTGATTACACGAAATGGGAACAGTTCACTTGCGTGTTTGGCTCATGTGATTACACGAAATGGGAACAGTTCACTTGAGTGTTTGGCTCATGTGATGACACGAAATGGGAACAGTTCACTTGAGTGTTTGGCTCATGTGATTACACGAAATGGGAACAGTTCACTTGAGTGTTTGGCTCATGTGAGCTAAGAAAGATAATGCAGTATCATTTTTATAATACGTTTAATGGAATTCATTCTTAAATATGTTTTTTGTTTTATAATCGAAAACAAATTGATATGAATGTCTAGAATATATTATCAAAGAAACTATAGAAAATATAACACGTTGTATACATCTACTAACAATTAAATACGTGGGCAAGGTTTCTGTGTTCAATTCAGTGAATATAATAAATATAATCTTGGTTAAATGCAGCCCACACACAAGCAGATACGCCTGGCATTATATTCCTAATAGCTAAAAAGCGTAAATACCGGTGTCCATACTGTGTGGTTCATACGTACTGGCTAAACCCATTATTACTGCGATACTTACAACACATGCAGTAAAGGACAAGTAAGTGATTTCTTAAAAAATCAATACAATAAAAGATAAATATCAAGATATGCACGGAATTCGTTTCCTCCCCAGTGTAAATGAGTTTTAAAAACGTCATGTAATATATTTTGTGTGCGACTACTTTAAAGATTAACTGACATTCGCATTAACTTTTCCTATGAAGTCGGCTACGAAAGCATGACAGGTTCGTTATCATTACCATTGTCCCTCTTAATGTCACAAAGGAGTCATATGCAATAGACAGATCCAATAGTGAGGTGTGCCCATTCGTCGCAGTAAGTTACAGACCCATGAATTGACAAACCAGTGTTTCAGTAGGAATACTTTCTAAAAGGGGACATATTTGATTTGGATTCGAGGAAAGTTGATATTAAACATGATCATTTTAAAACCGGATACATGGTACATTACATATATATATACACGGTGTAAATTCATAGGACAGTTTAAACTAGCCTACATAAAAACATATACATAAAGCGCGAAAGTTTAAAACAAAAGCAGACGACAAAGCCTCAACTGTGTCAGGTCTGACCTATTCAGCAGTTAGAACAATATCAATTGTTAATAAAAAACGCAATTAAGACTTTTAGCAATCAGAAAGTCTTACAAACATTTCGTATAAATAACTGTCAAACGGCAATCTGGATTCTCAATATATTCGAATTTCTCTACATAATTTCAATATTGGCAAATCACCATGATCACATACCGAACGGTTTCGGGAATAATTGCAAACATATATATGTCTGGCATATTCTAAACTGTTGAGCATTGTGCATAGTAAAACATATCTTAAAGTAAGGAGGAAGAGATTTACATTGCTGTTTATTTTTATGGTATTTAAGTATTGACACATACAGATTTATTTTTTAAAAAATGTCACTGATTTAATAAAACGACGTTCTCATTTTTTTTTAAATACGCGATAGATATATATCCCAAGATTGCCGTGTGTTCCGTAACATATTTATAGAAATGCATACATGATCAAAAGCGAAAACATGGAATTCTGATCTAATGGATGAATCATGCCAAAATGACAACAACTCTCTTAACATTACGACAAACTGATGTACAGAATCATCCCTTGAGAATTGGACAACCATACACATTATTTAGCTTGCAGATTGGAACCACAGCACTGTCTGTTCAACTACTTTCTCTTCCGTCTGTAAAAACTCGTGCCACCTAAAGACACGTGCACAGCAAACAGTTGGAATACTGCAAGCTTCTTGTATCTTCGTTTGTGTCTACGAGCACCGTGCTACGAGGTTGTTCTTCCTAGTTTCACACAAAACTTATTGGATAAAATTAATGTTCACGTTATTTCTCATTAAATTGGTTTTTATTAAATCTATTTAATACTTTTCAGTACTATCGTCAGTTGGTTACTATGGCAGCATTTTACTGTTAATGTCGCGGATTTTAAGGAATACGTGTTGTACTTATTATCATTATATACGTGCTTGTTGGCTATACGATGCCGCGATAATTAGGTGCGACATCATCCGTTCGCTGCAGTGGCGAGGCGAGATTGTTCACCACTGAGACGATGAGGTGAGTTTAAAACGGTCTGCGTTGGGTATCTCTGATCAGCCGTTCCCTGTGGTAGTGGTGTGGTGAGTTTGAGAGGGTGGCTGTCGGTAATCTCGGATCTGCCGTTCCCTGTGGAGGTGAGTTGAGAGGGTGTGTGTCGGTTATCGTAGATCTGCCTTTCGCTGTAGTGGTGGTGTTGGAATGAGTTTGAGATGATGTGTGCCGGTTATCGAGATCTGCCGTTCCCAGTAGAGGTGGTGGAGTAAGTTTGAGAGAGTGTGTGTCGGTTATCGCAGATCTGCCGTTCCCTGTAGTGGTGGTGGTGAAGTGAGTTTAAAAGGGTGTCTGTCTGTAATCTCAGATCTGCCGTTCCCTATGGTGGTGTGAGTTTGAGAGGGCGTGTGCCTGTTAATGAAGATCTGCCGTTCTCTGTAGTGGTGGTGGAGTGAGTTTGCGAGGGTGTATGTAGGATATCGCAGATCTGCCTTTCGCTGTATTGTTGGTGGTGGAATGAGTTTGGGAGGGTGTGTGTCTGTTATCGAAGATCTAACGTTCCCTGTAGTGAAAGTGGTGGAATGAATTTGGGAGGGTCTGTGTCTGTTATCGAAGATCTAACGTTCCCTGTAGTGAAAGTGGTGAAGTGAGTTTGAGAGGGTTAGTGTCGGTTATCACATATCTGCCGTTCCCTGTAGTGGTGGTGGAGTAAGTTTGAGAGTGTGTGTGTCGGTTATTGCAGATCTGCCGTTCCCTGTAGTGGTGGTGGAGTAAGTTTGAGAGTGTGTGTGTCGATTATTGCAGATCTGCCGTTCCCTGTAGTGGTGGTGGAGTAAGTTTGAGAGTGTGTGTGTCGGTTATTGCAGATCTGTCTTTCCCTGTAATGGTGGTGGAGTAAGATTGAGAGTGTGTGTGTCGGTTATTGCAGATCTGCCGTTCCCTGTAGTGGTGGTGGAGTAAGGTTGAGAGTGTGTGTGTCGATTATTGCAGATCTGCCGTTCCCTGTAGTGGTGGTGGAGTAAGGTTGAGAGTGTGTGTGTCGGTTATTGCAGATCTGCCGTTCCCTGTAATGGTGGTGGAGTGAGTTTACGAGGGTGTGTGTCGGTTATTGCAGATCTGCCGTTCCCTGTAGTGGTGGTGGAGTGAGTTTGAGAGGGTGTGTGTCGGTTATTGCAGATCTGCCGTTCCCTGTAGTGGTGGTGGAGTGAGTTTGAGAGGGGGTGTGTCGGTTATCGCAGATCTGCCGTTCCCTGTAGTGGTGGTGGAGTGAGTTTGAGAAGGTGTGTGTCGGTTATCACCGATCTGCCGTTCCCTATAGTGGTGGTGGAGTGAGTTTGAGAGGGTGTGTGTAGGTTATCGCAGATCTGCCGTTCCCTGTGGTGGTGGTGGTGGTGGTGGTGGTGGTGGTTATCTTTTATTTACCATTCGCTGGAATGGCAAGGTGATTGCGATATTGTGTTGGTTATCTCTGATCTGCCGATCTCTGAAGTGTTGGTGTTATTATGTATGCCTGTTATGTCTGATTTACCGTTCGATGGGATAAGGTGATTGTGAATGTGTGTCTGTTATGTAATATAGAGTATGATCTCGTCGAGTTGGTTGATTTAAACATCGAGATGGTCGTAGCCCATCGAGATATTTAAATTAAACAACGAGATGAGCCACTCATGTTTTGGCAGTCAGATCACTCATGTTTTTGCCGTCAGCCCATTCATGTTTTGGCAGGCAGCCCACTCATGTTTTGACTGTCAGCCCACTCATGTATTTGCCGTCAGCCCACTCATGTTTTGACTGTCAGCCCACTCATGTTTTGACTGTTAGTCAACTCATGTTTTGGCTGTCAGTCCACTCATGTTTTGGCTGTCAGCTCACTCATGTTTTGGCTGTCAGTCCACTCATGTTTTGGCTGTCAACCCACTCATGTTTTGACTGTCAGCCCACTCATGTTTTGACTGTCAGTACACTCATATTTTGGCTGTCAGCCCACTCATGTTTTGACTCTCAGCCCACTCATGTTTTTACTGTCAGCCCACTCATGTTTTGGCTGTCAGTCCACTCAAGTTTTGACTGTCAACCCACTCATGTTTTGGCTCTCATGTTTTGGCTGTCAGCCCACTCATGTTTTGACTGTCAGTCCACTCATGTTTTGGCTGTCAGCCCACTCATGTTTTGGCTGTCAGCCCACTCATGTTTTGACTGTCATCCCACTCATGTTTTGACTGTTAGTCCACTCAAGATTTGACTGTCGGCCCACTCATGTTTTGCCTGTCAGTCCAATCAAGTTTTGGCTGTCAGCCCACTCAAGTTTTCACTGTCAGCCCACTCATGTTTTGACTGTCAACCCACTCATGTTTTGGCTGTCAGCCTACTCATGTTTTGGCTGTCAGCCCTCTCATGTTTTCGGCTGTCAGCCCACTCATGTTTTGTAAGCCCACTCGTGTTTTTGCAATTATTACACTAAATTTAGCAATTTACTATGTTCGAATATATAATGTCCAAGTTATCAAAAAATATCCATACGTAGCGTACTGGCTTGTTCTTACTGGCTTGTTCGTTCCTGGCTTGTTCGTCCGTTTTTTTGTCGTACGGGTTTCTTCGTAGACTCTTAAATTGGTTGAGGAGGACGATTTGATAATAGTCATTGTTCTTCCATCTCACATATGCTCGTTTTAATCAGTGTAAACCTAAGATAACCCTGGTGCAACAATCCCAGATCAAGTTGAAAAAGCTTCACAGATGTTATAACAATATCACACACCCATGCTTCGGGTGCAATTTCGGTGTGGTTTTTACATGTCTTTTAAGTTGCTTTGACCGTTTGATAGACTAATGGTTATTTTATCTACACATCCAATGAACTACTCCACCCAATTATAATGTTGCCCAACAAGTGATCTGTATGTTTAACGTGATCTATCTGACGGCACTGGCTCTCTCTCCTGTCAACCAATACGTAGTTATCGCACCTTTACCCTGCAGAAAAGAAGCATAAACTTATTTTGAAAATATAATATATAACAATAGAAGCTTGTAAATCATAACACATACATGGATGTAAAACATACATGGATGTAAACCAGACAACAACGTACAACCTATATGCATGTATAACACACAACCTATATTTAGGTACAAAATAAAACTGATATGCATGTACACCATACAATCGCTATACATGTACAGCATACAACCTACATACATGTATTAACCTACAACCTATGTATAGGTAGAAAATAAAACCGATATGCATGTACAACATACAATTTTATTTCATCAAAATCCATTAAATATTAAGAAATTTATGATTTTACAAGTTGTGTATTTTGATTAAAATTGCCGGTATTTACCAGTGCTGGCTAAATGTATAGATTGCTAATACATAAAATAGAGTCCAAAGCCACGTCACAGCGACCTTTACAAAAAGTGCGGAGAACATGACATGTGTATAGATGGCGTGTTCAGTCAGGTACACGTGTATTGGCTGTATACATTGGTATGGGAGGCCATTACCGCCAAAAGTATGTTTTTAATAAATCATCTAGTCAAAGATTAATTAATTCATCGGTATTATATTTAATTCAATGTAATTTTAATTGATCCACTACTTTTTTTGAAACCATCTAATCAAACTTAAAACAATCCGAAGCTTTGTGAAATAATCCGGAATGATTTTCAAACCATCTAATCGAATTTGAAACGATTCAATGCAATGCTAAACAGTTCAATCGAAAATATGAATCAACGCAAGAGTATGTGAACCAGTTTACTTAAACCGACGCTCGTCATGAGGCAGTGCCTTATTCATATTATCGATGAATTAATTAATTCATCTTTGACTGGATGTTTTATTAAAAACATACTTTTGGCGGTAATGGCCGCCCATATAGATAAGTCGGTGTAACAGCAATATAAGCAGCACTCATGGGTGGTCAGTGGTCGAAAATGGCGGCAGTAGGAGCGGATGTAGAGCGTGTTGTTGGGAGCGTGGTCTACGTGGTCATAGGTTGAAACGCTGTCATTGGACGATGTAGGATACCGGGAGCCATCGCCGGAAATGGCGTCGCGTGGAAACTACGTCATCGGAAGTAGGAAACCGGGACGATTAGCCATCGCTAATGAGGGACGTGCGTGTTAGCATTGTCAAAATTCTTGAAAGGGAATTCGCGAAAGTGAAGTATTAGTGCTGGACACAGTGAACTGTACCTTAAGGATAGAGCTTTGAGAGATGACATAGCTTTATATTATCACAGATATTCAGTTTGATTAAAACCGAACATTCTAGCTCTTATTTAAGATAAGATAGTGAATAGTGATTCATATAACGCGCATGAAAATACTTAAGAAAAATCTAATATTTCTACTTTGTCGTTGGTATTCATTTGTATATATATTCATATTGTTGTAAATCAATGTGTAAACTTATTTATACTTGATTCTCTCTTGGTGTTTTATCTCCAATAGGTCCCTCTTGTTACATACATGTATAACACAAACCCTATATAACATACAATATATATACATGTATAACACAAACGCAACATACACCCTATATACGTGTATAACATACACCCTATATACATGTATAACATACACCCGATATACATGTATAACATACACCCTATATACATGTATAACATACACCCTATATACATGTATAACATACACCCTATATACATGTACAACATACACCCTATATACATGTATAACATAAAACCTATATACATCTATAACATACAACCTATATACATGTATAACATACACCCTATATACATGTATAAACATAAAGCCTATATACATGTATAACATACAACCTATATACATGTATAACATGAAACCTACATACATGTATAACATCCACCCTATATACATGTATAATATACACCCTATATACATGTACAACATACACCCTATATACATGTATAACATACACCCTATATACATGTACAACATACACCCTATATACATGTACAACATACACCCTATATACATGTATAACATACACCCTATATACATGTATAACATACACCCTATATACATGTATAACATACACCCTATATACATGTATAACATCCACCCTATATACATGTAAAACATCCACCCTATATACATGTATAACATCCACCCTATATACATGTATAACATACACCCTATATAAATGTATAACATCCACCCTATATACATGTATAACATACAACCTATATACATGTAAAACATCCACCATATATAACATGTATAACATACACCCTATATACATGTATAACATCCACCCTATATACATGTATAACATCCACCCTATATACATGTAAATCATCCACCCTATATACATGTAAAACATCCACCCTGAATACATGTATAACATCCACCCTATATACATGTATAACATACACCCTATATACATGTAAAATATCCACCCTATATACATGTATAACATCCACCCTATATACATGTATAACATCCACTCTATATACATGTATAACATACAACCTTTATACATGTATAACATCCACCCTATATACATGTATAACATAAAACCTATATACATGCATAACATCCACCCTATATACATGTATAACATCCACCTTATATACATGTATAACATACAACCTATATACATGTATAACATACACCCTATATACATGTATTACATACAACCTATATACATGTATAACATACACCATATATACATGTATAACATCCACCCTATATACATGTATAACATAAAACCTATATACATGTATAACATCCACCCTTTATACATGTATAACATACACCCTATATACATGTATAACATACACCCTATATACATGTATAACATCCACCTTATATACATGTATAACATCCACCCTATATACATGTAAAACATCCACCCTATATACATGTAAAACATCCACCCTATATACATGTATAACAAATACCCTATATACATGTATAACATCCACCCTATATAAATGTATAACATCCACCCTATATACATGTAAAACATCTACCCTATATACATGTATAACATCCACCCTATATACATGTATAACATCCACCCTATATACATGTATAACATAAAACCTATATACATATATAACATACAACCTATATACATGTATAACATCCACCCTATATACATGTATAACATACACCCTATATACATGTATAACATACACCCTATATACATGTATAACATACACCCTATATACATGTATAACATAAAACCTATATACATGTATAACATCCACCCTATATACATGCATAACATACACCCTATATACATGTACAACATACACCCTATATACATGTATAACATACACCCTATAAACATGTATAACATACACCCTATATACATGTATAACATCTACCCTATATACATGTATAACATCCACCCTATATACATGTAAAACATCCACCCTATATACATGTATAACATAAACCCTATATACATGTATAACAACCACAATATATATCTGTATAAGGTACAACCTACATACATGTATAAAATACACCCTATATACCTGTATAACATACAACCTACATACATGTATAAAATACACCCTATATACATGTATAACATACACCCTATATACATGTATAACATAAAACCTATATACATGTACAACATCCACCCTATATACATGCATAACATACACCCTATATACATGTACAACATACACCCTATATACATGTATAACATACACCCTATAAACATGTATAACACCTACCCTATATACATGTATAACATCCACCCTATATACATGTAAAACATCCACCCTATATACATAACATAAAACCTATATACATGTATAACAACCACAATATATATCTGTATAAGATACAACCTACATACATGTATAAAATACACCCTATATACCTGTATAACATACAACCTACATACATGTATAAAATACACCCTATATACCTGTATAACATACAAACTATATTATGTATAACAACCACCCTATAAACCTGTATAATATACAACCTACATACATGTATAAAATAAACCCTATATACATGTATAACATACACCCTATATACATGTATAACATACACCCTATATACATGTATAACATACACCCTATATACATGTACAACATAAAACCTATGTACATGTTTAACACGAGAGTCGACTTGTGGAAACCGACAACTTCACGATAAAAACACAAAACGTGAAACTTTTAATAATTCCATGTATTCAAAACATCTGCACTTCAAATAGCAGAATGTGTAACTTGAATGTAATGGTGTTCAGTTATTTGCCTAACTTCTGGTATTTTATGTTTATAGCAAAATGTGTTACTTGAATGTAATGGTATTTAGTTATTTGCATACCTTCTGGTATTTTATGCTAATAGCAGAATGTTTTATTTTAATGTAATGGTGTTCAGTTATTTGCATAACTCCTGGTATTTTATGTTAATAGCATATTGTGTTACTTGAATGTAATGGTATTTAGTTATTTGCATAACTTCTGTTATTTTATGCTAATAGCAGAATGTTTTATTTGAATGTAATGGTATTTAGTTATTTGCATAACTTCTGATATTTTATGTTAATAGCAGAATGTGTTACTTGAATGTAATGGTATTTAGTTATTTGCATACCTTCTGGTATTTTATGCTAATAGCAGAATGTTTTATTTGAATGTAATGGTGTTCAGTTATTTGCATAACTTCTGGTATTTTATGTTAATAGCACATTGTGTGACTTGAATGTAATGGTATTTAGTTATTTGCATAACTTCTGGTATTTTATGCTAATAGCAGAATGTTTTATTTGAATGTAATGGTGTTTAGTCATTTGCATAACTTCTGGTATTTTATGTTAATAGCACATTGTGTTACTTGAATGTAATGGTATTTAGTTATTTGCATAACGTCTGTTATTTTATGTTAATAGCAGATTGTGTTACTTGAATGTAATGGTACATAGTTATTTGCATAACTTCTGTTATTTTATGTTAAAGATTGTGTTACTTGAATGTAATGGTACATAGTTATTTGCATAACGTCTGTTATTTTATGTTAATAGCAGATTGTGTTACTTGAATGTAACGGTATTTAGTTATTTGCATAACGTCTGTTATTTTATGTTAATAGCAGAATGTGTTACTTGAATGTAACGGTATTTAGTTATTTGCATAACGTCTGTTATTTTATGTTAATAGCAGAATGTGTTACTTGAATGTAACGGTATTTAGTTATTTGCATAACGTCTATTATTTTATGTTAATAGCAGATTGTGTTGCTTGAATGTAATGGTATTTAGTTATTTGCATAATTTCAGATATTTTATGTTAAAGATTGTGTTACTTGAATGTAATGGTATTTAGTTATTTGCATAACGTCTGTTATTTTATGTTAATAGCAGATTGTGTTACTTGAATGTAACGGTATTTAGTTATTTGCATAACGTCTGTTATTTTATGTTAATAGCAGATTGTGTTACTTGAATGTAATGGTATTTAGTTATTTGCAGAATTTCTGATATTTTATGTTAAAGATTGTGTTACTTGAATGTAATGGTATTTAGTTATTTGCATAACGTCTGTTATTTAAGAAATAGAACATCGTTTACTGTGAATTATCGTTTAATATATCACGGTTTGAAGTTCAATTGTAAACATTAATTTCACGAGCCCGAAGGGCGAGTGAAATTATTGTTTACAATTGAACGACAAACCGTGATATATTATAGATAATTCACCGTAAACGATGTTCTATTTCTATTCTAATGCCCCTAAAATGTGAAAATAACGCACACATCTGAAATCTTTCGCATTGCTTTGCTTGCTCTCCTAACGTTGCATACGTTACAATGCGGAATGCGCAATGCGCAATGCTTATTCTCCTAACGTTGCAAACGTTACAGTGATATATCGTTCAATATAACGAGATATTTTAAACTAGGCTATATAGTGCGGGTGTATTAGAATTTATGTTAATAGCAGATTGTGTTAATTGAACGTTATGGTATTTAGTTATTTGCATAACTTTTGGTATTTTATGTTAATAGCAGATTGTGTTACTTGAATGTAATGGTATTTAGTTATTTGCATAACTTCTGATATTTTATGTTAAAGATCGTGTTACTTGAATGTAATGGTATTTAGTTATTTGCATAACTTCTGATATTTTATGTTAATAGCAGAATGTGTTACTTGAATGTAATGGTATTTAGTTATTTGCATAACTTCTGGTATTTTATGTTAAAGACTGTGTTACTTGAATGTAATGGTATTTAGTTATTTGCATAACTTCTGGTATTTGATGTTAAAGATTGTGTTACTTGAATGTAATGCTATTTAGTTATTTGAATAACTTCTGGTATTTTATGTTAATAGCAGATTGTGTTACTTGAATATAATGGTATTTAGTTATTTGCATACCTTCTGGCATTTTATGTTAATAGAATATCTAACATTATCCCAGATGTGGGAGAGCTCTTCTAAATATTTAAAGACATATACTCGATTTTAAACTAAAGACATTATACTCGATGTCATACAAATAGGTATATAAAGTTAATAGCAAAAATACCGGGGTGTTCAACGTAGATGAGGAGTACGTTATCATAGTCAAAAACTTAATTTTGTATAAATTATGCAAGTTCGTAACATTACCTTCATTTCAACTGGTCCCCTGAGCTCCGTCTCGAATGTTCCGAAATGATCTAACACCTCCTTTGTCAGTGGACTCACATGGATACGCAGTGCTGCAATGCAGGAGCAGTCATGGGGTAATTACATAACCTTATAACATATACTTGATTCTATAGTTCACAAATTAACAACTAATAAAGAACTATACATTATGAAATCCAGACAACTCGAATATACGTAGTATTTCAGTAAAATTATATATGTTTCAATGTTTAAACGGGACAATTGAGGATGCTGTAATACAGCTTGAGTTCCAAGTTATGGCCATGCGTGGTGTGTCAGGTTGAGTTCCGGGTAATATCCATGCATGACTTGTCAGGTTGAGTTCCGGTTAAGGTCCATGCATGGCTTGTCAGGTTGAGTTCTGGGTAATGTCCATACATGCCTTGTCAGGTTGAGTTCCGGGTAATGTCCATGCATGGTGAGTCAGACTGAGTTCCGGGTAATATCCATGCATGGTGTGGCGGATAGAGTTCCGGATAATGTCCATGCATGGTGTGGCGGATAGAGTTCCGGATAATGTCCATGCATGATGTGTCAGGTTGAGTTCCGGATAATGTCAATGCATGGTTTGTCAGGTTGAGTTCCAGGTAAAGTTCGTGCATGGTGTGTCAGGTTGAGTTCCGGGTAATGTCCATGCATGGTGAGTCAGACTGAGTTCCGGGTAATATCCATGCATGGTGTGGCGGATAGAGTTCCGTATAATGTCCATGCATGATGTGTCAGGTTGAGTTCCGGATAATGTCAATGCATGGTTTGTCAGGTTGAGTTCCAGGTAAAGTTCGTGCATGGTGTGTCAGGTTGAGTTCCGGGTAATGTCCATGCATGGTGTGTCAGGTTGAGTTCCGGGTAATGTCCATATATGGTGAGTCATGTTGAGATCCGGGTAATTTCCGTGCATGATGTGTCGAAATGAGTTCCGGGTAATGTTCATGCATGGTGTTCAGGTTGAGTTCCGGTGTTCCGGGTAATGTCCGTGCATAATGTGTCAGGGTGAGTACGGGGTAATGAATGGTGTGTCAGGTAGAATTCCAGGTAATGTCCGTGTATGGTGTGCCATATTGAGTTCCAGGTAATGTTCATGCATGGTGTGTCAGGTTGAGCTCCGAGTAATGTCCATGCATAATGTGTCGGGTTGATTTCCAGGTAATGTCCGTGCAAGGTGTGTCAGGTTGAGTTCCGGTTATTGTCCATGTATGATGTGTCAGGTTGAGTTCCAGGTAATTTCCGTGCATGGTGTGTCAGGTTGAGTTCCAGATGATATTGTCCATGTATGATGTGTCAGGTTGGGTTCCAGGTAATGTCCGTGCATGGTGTCACAGGTTGAGCTCCGAGTAATGTCCATGCATGATATGTCAGGTTGAGTTCCAGGTAATGTTCGTGCATGGTGTGTCAGGTTGAGCTCCGAGTAATGTCCATGCATGATGTGTCGGGTTGGGTTCCATGTAATGTCCGTGCATGGTGTGTCAGGTTGAGTTCCGGATATTGTCCATGTATGATGTGTCGGGTTGGGTTCCAGGTAATGTCCGTGCATGGTGTGTCAGGTTGAGTTCCGGATATTGTCCATGTATGATGTGTCAGGTTGAGTTCCAGGTAATGTCCGTGCATAGTGTGTCAGGTTGAGCTCCGAGTAATGTCCATGTATGATGTGTCAGGATGAGTTCCAGGTAATGTCCGTGCATGGTGTGTCAGGTTGAGTTCCGGATATTGTCCATGTATGATGTGTCAGGTTGAGTTCCAGGTAATGTCCGTGCATGGTGTGTCAGGTTGAGCTCCGAGTAATGTCCATGTATGATGTGTCAGGATGAGTTCCAGGTAATGTCCGTGCATGGTGTGTCAGGTTGAGTTCCGGATATTGTCCATGTATGATGTGTCAGGTTGAGTTCCAGGTAATGTCCGTGCATGGTGTGTCAGGTTGAGCTCCGAGTAATGTCCATGTATGCAATTATAAGAAATGATAATACTGTAGGATACATATTGGAGGTCTACTTACGAAGTCCAGTAGATTCCATTCTGGAGCAGGTATTCACTGTATCACCAAACAAACAATAGCGCGGCATCTTTAGCCCTACAACGCCGGCACATACAGATCCTGCTCAACATAGAGAGATTACAAATAAAGTATATGATTTGCATCCTAATATATCAAATGTTCCTTTAACATATTTAGTTTTGTATTATACCTATCAATAATATTTACCTAGAACGTTCATTTGTTTATAATGGCATACAATGGCATACAATGGCATACAACATCCTGTTTCGCTAGTGGCGTTTTCTGATTCCGTATCACTATCTTTATTTTCATACACTAGTCTGAATTAAGAAACCCCAAAAACAGTTCATAATTGTCGGCTGTTTTCAATGGATTCGAGTTTAATAAATATTGTTTAAAGCTGTTTCGTTTGTGCGTTGTGTTCGATCGTAATGGTATGTTTAGAGATAAATAATAACACGAGAATTACTGGAGTAAATTGTTCATGAAGCTTGTATCATCTCTCATAAGTAATGTCAGACCAAGATCAAGACCAGGACCAGGATCACACCAGAGGCTTGTTTTAAACCTATTTTATTTCCATATTATACAACATGCATATATACATAGCACAACGTTAATAGGACCACAGGCTTAAACCAGGACTGTGATGTCGAGGTGATTTGGCATTTACCTACCCAATGTGATACAAACTTCAAGAACACGGTACTCTAGTATATATACTGCCAAGACGTTACCGGGTCATGAGTATAGTGTCGTAATACTAAATCATGTTTCTACTAGTATGAACACAAAGTAAACAGGAAAAACATTATTATATATATAAATTCACTTTTTACAGCATATGCATGCACCACATATGTATGTTACCATTACCAGGATGTAAACTTGACTCTTTATGTTAAAGTATATAGTTTATTTTGTATGCCCCCGAAGGGCGGCATATAATAGTCGCATCGTCCGTCAGTCAGTCCGCCCGTCCGTAAAATCGTGTACTGTCAATAACTCTGACATTCCTGGACGGATTTTTAAATAACTTGACACAGGTGCTCAACACAACAAGACGACGTGTCGCGTGCAAAATCCAGGTCCGTGGCTCGAAGGTGAAGGTCACAGTTAGAGGTCAAAGGTAAAAAAGAAGTGCTTTCGTGTCATGTTAATAACTCTGACATTCATGAACGTATATTCAAATAACTTGGCACAAGTGTTCACTACAACAAGGCGACGTGTCGCGCGCACAATCCAGGTCCATGGTTCCAAAGTCAAGGTCACATTTAGAGGTTAAAAGTCAAAAAGAAGTTCTTTCAGTTCCATATTTCGTGTCCGATAAATAACTGTGACATTCATGGAGTAGATTCAAGGTCAAGGTCACACTTAGAGGTCAGAAGATGCTTTTTGACCCTGTATTTGAATGAAATCATATTAGTTGTGTCCGGTGTATAACTTTGTCATCGGTTGAGGGATTTTCACATAACCTTGCAGAAATGTTCACCAAAAGAAGATGACGTGTCGCGCGCAAACACAGGTCTTGTGGAAATACAGACAAATACTTCGGGGGCATTTGTCATCTTACAGTGACATTTCTTGTTTAAACATATTCTGAGTATTATTAAAACATATTTAGCAAATGTTCATTTAAACAATATTTCACCACTAACACATGTATGTTTTCCTTTACTGATTTAAATTGGTTGGAAGATTTGTTACATATTATGAATTACCTGTATGTATTCCTATTCTGAGTTTCAGTTGGTCGGAAGGTTTGTGACGTATTTTGAAAGACAATACTGCATTTAACAAGGCGATGGACATGCGTGCTATTTCCCGCGCATGCAGGTTACCATTTTTACATGGAAGGCCGGATACCACCATGTATGCATCACCGATAGTCTCTACCTATTAAACATGTAACAGCTGTTAAATATACGCTTCACACTACATTATTGATCAACTATAAGGAATGTTTTTGGATCAACAAGATTCAAGTATATGTACTCGGAATGTATAAAACTAGATGCAACTGTTCTATGCAGAAATACAATAATTACAAAAACAAACTTAACTCTATTCAAAATATATTTGTTTTAGACAAACATGTAATAAAACTACTAATATCGTTGTATTTCTATTAGTCCTTGAGACCCCTCTCCACACCCCTAGCCCCGGGGGAATTTTGTAGGGTATGGCTTTCTGAAAATTCATACAAAAAGCTTTCAAATGAGACTTGTCTGCTATCTGAGCATTGAGGCGTTTGTGTATGACGCAGGTGACAATTACATTACCATAACATCCCAAAACACGTTCAATAAAGTTGAATAAGAGTAAAACATGTGTACATGAACGAGAAATACTTATACTCAGCAAAAATAAAAAAGTATTCCCTTTGTTTTCCTGCAAAATCTGAGACAGTAATTGAATTGAACTGAATGTTGTTTAACGGCTCATCAACACAGTATAGGTTATTTAGAGCCACCCCAGAGAGAGGGGTAGAATACATAGGAATCCGGGAACCGTGCCAGTAAGAAAGAAGTAACAATTGTAGTACGATTTCCTTTTATTAACATTTTTGTTTGATGTTCACCCAAATTTCATCGAAATATACCGAATAATAAAATAAATAAATCACAGTTTAAAAACACAAGTGTGAAAACGAAATTAACCAAACTTAACAAATGTAAAGGTTCATTTACGGAAAAGAGCTGCTGCATGCTGTGTTATGAACATTTCGGATATGGTCATCCTGATGTACACGACGTCTCAAATATGCTCGATGCTTCGTCAGTCGTTACGAAGTGGATACTTTTTATTTTTTGCTGAGTATATATGCTATTTATGAAAAGTTTACTAAGCAAACCTTCTCAACATAATAAACATACATATGAACATATACTGTAGTTTACGATATACCCTGTTCGTTACCAAAAAACATAATTACAGTTAAAATCTAGGTCACGGCCTACATGTCGAACCGTATTATGAACTCCAGATTTTTTATTTGACCAACATCAATGTCAGTTCCAAGAGATATTCGTTCCTTCCGTACTTAATATTTAATATAGCGTAGACATTTCATCCAAAGTAGGTCACAGTTACCGTATGTGATGTTGGATCTATATAATGAACATCCTGGTGAAAATCCACAAGTAACGAAGAAGACGAACTAACGAACGAAATGACACACATACACCCGTACGACATTGTAAGGGCTCGACGATAACTTGGCCTTAAATTTCCATAATACCCCCACCACTACAATCGCGGAATTTTTAAGGATATTCTTTCCCGAAACGGTGACATTTTGTATAGAATATGCACGATCACAGTTTTCAGTGCTTACACACAATACTGACACTGGATGGCTCTGATACAGTAAGCTTACACACAATACAACACTGGACGGCTCTGATACAGTAGGCTTACACACTATACTAACACTGGACGGCTCTGATACAGTAGGCTTACACACAATACAACACTGGACGGCTCTGATACAGTAGGCTTACACCCTATACTAACACTGGACGGCTCTGATACAGTAGGCTTACACACAATACAACACTGGACGGCTCTGATACAGTAGGCTTACACACAATACTAATACTGGAAGGCTCTGATACAGAAAGCTTACACACAATACTAGCACTGACTCTCATACAGTATGCTTACACATACTATTAACACTGGCTCTCATACAGTACGCTTACATACACTACTAACACTGTCTCTCATACAGTAGGCTTAAACACAATACTAACACTGGCTCTCATACAGTAGGCTTACACACAATACTGACAATGGAAGGCTCTCATACAGTTGCCTTACACACAATACTATTACTGGAAGGCTCTGATACAGTACGCGTACACATAATACTAACACCACTACAAGGCTCTGATACAGTAGGCCTACACACAATACTAACCTTGGAATTCTCTGATACAGTAGGCTTACACACAATACTAACACTGGAATGCTCTCATACCGTTGAACTCGAAGTCAGAGTCCGATAAACAATACATGAATGCATATAAATTACCGAAATACAAGCCATTTCGTACGAAGTACATTTGTAGGTGACGCCGTGGGCAACGTGTTAGGTGTTCAAAATTGTAACCTATTTATTATGTCCCTTTATCTAATGTGAGAAAGCATATGCAATAATCAGGGTAAATATAGATAAGCTTTAACTTTAAAATCAGAGGAAACGAAACCATTGACTATATACATAAAGTATAGTGTTGCTTTGTTTACTAATTACATTTACGTTATGTAAATTTGTGTTCCAAGATGAATGTTTTTATGTGGGTATACACATTATTTCTGTAATATGTTCAACAAACATATTCGTATAGAGGACCCTCAATAACCTATATTATGTTAAGCAGTCGTGACAATAGCGTTACCATAAAAATTCCAAAACAGGTTCAATAAAGTTGAATATGAGTAAACAATGTGCATATGAACAACAATACGACGTGTATTTATGTTTTTTTATGAATTGTTTCATTAAGACAGCCTTGTCAACATCATAAAATTTACTCTGCTTACCAAAAAATCATAAATACAGTTAAAAATAACTAGACCTTAAGTTACCGAAAGACTCACACCCCTGAGAGAATTTTGAAGAATGTACTTTCCTAGGAGAAGTATGTTTTCTAAATGAGAGTTGGAGCATAAGGGCGTGACCGCCATTCGAAATACGTTACCTTTCTCGCGTTTTGAATATATAACTTACATTGAATTGAATTGAATTGGGGTTTTAAGGCGCACCAACACATGAAAGGTTATATGGCGCCTAACAGGAATGAACATGCCAGGGTCATCCTCCATGTACATCGAGATAAAATATGGAGAACGGGTCTAGAACCTTCTCACCCTGAACTGCAGAGTTGCTGCAAATTCTACTGTAGACACTCCATTTACGCTGGAGCCATCAAACATGTTAATAGCCAAATTAAATAAATAAAACAGTTCCTAAAGACAATATAGTTTACGTTACCTGTCTTTGTTTACAGATGACTTTGTATCATTATTAATTGTCTTATCTATGTCAATTTATCATTGACCCCGAACATACAAGGCTTCTTATCTCGCCTATGGAATTGCAATTTATATGGTAATTTATTTTGCTCATTATACATTGCTTAATACATAATAGTATCAATATATGGACGTTATTTCGTAGAGCTATGCATTTGTATTTGTTATTAACGTAAGTAACGTTTGATACGTTTTGTAAATATATTAACATTCCTAAAATCGTTTATATTTGATTAATATATAAATATATTAGCCGTTAAAAGTGTGCATATAATTTGCCATTTTTCTGAAATTGGTTACGTGAAAAGTACGGAAGAGTCGTGTAAATTATATGCAAACTTCATTTCGTTCAATGTTTGCCTAAGTTTAAACAACATATAAAGGAGCAATAATATAAACGTTCATGTTTGTATTTGATTCTAAGATGTCGTATTTAAATAAAAAAGATGTAAAATTAATTTGGAACATAAGTAACGTTTAATACATCGGGTAAACCATATTAGCATTGACATGATGTCATGTCTGTTGACACTTTGTTGTTACCATCGATGATGTCTAAAGGAATGTTGTTATAACATCGTTATTAGTTGACTTTGTTTTTTTTCCTAGATTTTTTGTAACCCACGGAAAATAGAAAATGATTTTAAAAACACACACAAGTAACGGACAATACAATAACCATAAATATAAACATTAAGTGTTCCATACCTTTTTAGTCTTCAAACAATTAATTAGTTTTTATTATAGGTAACGTATTCTACACACTGTACGACAACGCCACACGCTCAGATGACAGACATGTTCCAAAATAGTACATACATTATGGTCTTTGAGAAAAATAGTCTTCAAAATCTCCCGGGGAGGGGGAGGGGAGGGTTCACCTCATTATCTTACAGCCTATGTGATCTATACAAATATATACTTAGGCTAGATAAATTACCTTATATACATCAAAGTTTTCAATAATTGAGTCGAACGTCGTGTAGAGATCATTTAACAAATCTATCACCTGCAAGTATACAATAAAGTTTAAGAAGGAAATAACTGTAAACATATAATATGATCAGTTATATAGAACACTACTACGCAAATTGTGTTAAAACATTGGTGTAACAAAATGATAAATTGTGTTAACACCAATGTACATAACAGTAATATTCAGTAATATAATGAACACTAGTGTAAACACTTAGAATATAATGTACAATAGCGTAAACATTTGGAAATATAATTGGCATAGTGTAAACACTAGGTAACCTAATGGACAATAGTGTAAACGCTTTTGTGGCATTGGGTAACACATGAATCCACACTTATTTTTGGGTAACACATACGTCAACATATACCATGGGAAACACTTCAATTCATAATAAATCACCTGGAAACACATGAATCAAACATTGGGTACTTTTAATGATTTCATCACATACCAGCATAAGTGTACTTTCAGTGGTCCGTAAATCCACAAATATCACTGACATACCTGCATGCGTATACTCTCAGCGGACAAGGCAGTAAATCCACAAATATGACTGACATACCTGCATGGGTATTCTCTCAGTGAGTGACCGTAAACCCACAAATATCACTGACATACCTGCATGGGTGTACTCTCAGTGGACAAGGCCGTAAATCCACACATATCACTGACATACCTGCATGGGTATACTCTCAGCGAACAAGGCCTTAAATACACAAATATGACTGACATACCTGCATGGGTATTCTCTCAGCGAACAAGGCCGTAAATACACAGATATCACTGACTTACCTGCATGCGTATACTCTCAGCGGACAAGGCAGTACATCCACAAATATGACTGACATACCTGCATGGGTATTCTCTCAGCGAACAAGGCCGTAAATACACAAATATCACTGACTTACCTGCATGCGTATACTCTCAGCGGACAAGGCAGTACATCCGCAAATATCACTGACATACCTGCATGGGTATACTCTCAGCGAACAAGGCCGTAAATACACAAAAATCACTGACATACCTGCATGCGTATACTCTCAGCGGACAAGGCAGTAAATCCACAAATATCACTGACATACCTGCATGAGTATACTCTCAGTGACCGTAAATCCACAAATACCACTGACATACCTGCATGAGTGTACGTTCAACGGACAAGGCCGTAAATCCACAAATATCATTATTATACCTGCATGTGTGTACTCTTAGCAAACACAGGCAGTAGTATATACACAAATATCACTGACAAACCCGCATGGGTGTACTTTCAGCGGACAAGGCCGTAAACACAAAAATATCACTGACATATCTGCATGGGTGTACTTTCAACGGACAAGGCAGTAAATCCACAAATATCACTGACATACCTCTGTACTTTCAACGGACAATACCGTAAATTCACAAATATCACTGGCATACCTGCATGGGTGTACTCTCAGCGGACAAGGCCGTAAATCCACATATATCACTGAAGTAGATTGTTACGGACTCAAACGCCTCAGGCATCACAGTTTCACCTCGGATAAGTTGACCAGCAACCTGTCTGCAATACAAATGCAAAAACACGATGCAGAATGCTGAGCAATTAGTAATATACAACGTAAATAACGTATTAGAATGCGTATTTGAATACCTCATTTGTGTAAACTTGTGTTATATATCACGTGAAAAACAACATTTTGTTGAAAGCTGCATCTGTATTCGGGTAACTCTGGAATGATTTGGTATCATTGATAGAGGATGCCTTAGTTTTAGTAGAGTCACTGTCGTATTTTGGGTGCATAGATGGAGAATATTTCAGTGTAATAAGGGTGTACATGTAACAAAGACAAATTTGGGTAGAATGTGAATAGAGAACATGCAAATGTAATATGGTTGTGTCAAATACGTACTTGGGAAGCATGAGATAGAGGAGGTCCTCTGCTTTCTTCTTCTGTTCCAGAAAGTCTGAGGTCCGTTCTTCCACTAACGACTCGAGGTTGTTGGCATACTGCTCCATTCGGGAGAGGAGATTGTCCAGTATATTACCTTTATCTCCATCTCTGTAACCACAACACACCACTAAATTACTACATACGGGCAAATACATTGTCCAGTATATTACCTTTATCTCCATCTCTGTAACCACAACACACCACTAAATTACTACATACGGGGAAATACATTGTCTAGTATATTACCTTTATCTCCATCTCTGTAACCACAACACACCACTAAATTACTACATTCGGGAGAGGAGATTGTCCAGTATATTACCTTTATCTCCATCTCTGTAACCACAACACACCACTTAATTACTACATACGGGCAAATACATTGTCCAGTATATTACCTTTATCTCCATCTCTGTAACCACAACACACCACTAAATTACTACATACGGGGAAATACATTGTCCAGTATATTACCTTTATCTCTATCTCTGTAACCACAACACACCACTAAATTACTACATTCAGGAGAGGAGATTGTCCAGTATATTATCTTTATCTCCATCTCTGTAACCACAACACACCACTAAATTACTACATACGGGGGAGGAGATTGTCCAGTATATTACCTTTATCTCCATCTCTGTAACCACAACACACCACTAAATTACTACATACGGGGGAGGAGATTGTCCAGTATATTACCTTTATCTCCATCTCTGTAACCACAACACACCACTAAATTACTACATTCGGGAGAGGAGATTGTCCAGTATATTACCTTTATCTCCATCTCTGTAACCACAACACACCACTAAATTACTACATACGGGGAAATACATTGTCCAGTATATTACCTTTATCTCCATCTCTGTAACCACAACACACCACTAAATTACTACATACGGGGAAATACATTGTCCAGTATATTACCTTTATCTCCATCTCTGTAACCACAACACACCAATAAATTACTACATACGGGCAAATACATTGTCCAGTATATTACCGTTATCTCCATCTCTACTACATACGGGAGAGTAGATTGTCCAGTATACTACCTCCATCTCTGTAACCACAACACACCAATAAATTACTACAGCACTGTTTACCATGAAAGGAATACAAAATGTAAATATTGATAAAACTAGCGCGGTATGCCAGAGAAAACAATTTGACTGTACAAAACTAGACTGGTATAACACTAGATCGGTATAACACTAGACCGGTATAACACTAGATTGGTAAAACAGTAGGTAGGTATAATACTAGATCAGTATAACGTTAGACCGGTATAACACTAGATCGGTATAACACTGATCGGTATAACATTAGACAGGTTTAGCAATAGTCCGATATAACATTATACCGGTACAGCATGACCGGTATAGCACTAGACCAATATAACACTAGACCGGCATAACACTAGACTGGTATAACACTAGACCGGTATAACACTAGACTGGTAGAACACTAGACCAATATAGATTGGTATAACACTATACAGGTATAGATAGATCGGTATAACACTAAACCGGTATAACACTAAACCGCTATAACACAAGATCGGTATAACATTAGACACTAGATCGGTATTATACTAGGCCGGTAGAACACTAGACCGGTATAACACTAAATTGGTATAACACTAGACAGATATAGCATAAGATCGGTATAACACTAAACCGGTAGAACACTGATCAGTATAACACTAGATCGGTATAACACGAGATAGGTATAACATTAGACAGGTATAGCATTATATCGGTATAACACTATACCGGTATAACACTAGACTGGTATAACAGTATATAGGTATAACACTAAAATGAAATAACATCAGACCGTATAAGACTAAACCAGTATAACACTAGACAGGTATAGTAATAGATCGGTATAACACTAGACTGGTATAACAATAGACCGGTATAACACGGGATTGGTATAAAACGAGATCGGTATAACACTAGATCGGTATAAGACTAAACCGTTATAAGACTAAACCGGTATAACACTAGACCGATATAACACTTGATCGGTACAACACTAGATCGGTATAACACCAGAATGGTATAACACCAGACTGGTATAACACTAGAATGGTATAACACTAGATCGGTATAACTCTAGATCGGTATATACTAAATCGGTATAACAATAGACCGGTATAGAATTAAATCTGTATAACACTAGACCGGTATAACACTGGACCGTTATAACAATCTAACACTAGACTGGTATAACACCAGACCGATATAACTAAGACTAAACCGGTATAACAATAGACCGGTATAACACTATACCCGTATAGTACTAGATGGATGTAACAATAGATCGGTATAACACTAGACTGATATAACACTAGATCGGTATAATCGGTATGAGACTAAACTGGTATAACACTAGACCGGTATAACATTAAATCGGTATAACACTAGCCCGGTATAACACTATACCCGTATAGCATTAGATCGGTATAACAATATATCGGTATAACACTAGACCGATATAACATTAAATCGGTATAACACTAGACCGGTATAACACTAAACCGATATAACACTGGACCGTTATAACACTCTTACACTAGATCTGTATAACACTAGTCCGGTATTACACTAGATGAGTACAACACTAGATTGGTATAACACTAGTCCGGTATTACACTAGATGAGTACAACACTAGATTGGTATAACACTAGTCCGGTATTACACTAGATGAGTACAACACTAGATTGGTATAACACTAGTCCGGTATTACACTAGATGATTACAACACTAGATTGGTATAACACTAGTCCGGTATTACACTAGATGAGTACAACACTAGATTGGTATAACACTAGACATGTATAGCACTAGGTATACACGAGATCGGTATATATTTAAAGTGTGACGCAGAAATCTGAATAAATAAAAGTTTCACTAGATCTGCCAATACTGTTTTTATTCAAAATTTAAACTTGACTGTGACCTTGTCCTTTATATATTGATATAGTATCGGAGGTTATATGCCGAAAGTTTGTGACGAAATATGAAGGGAGGAAAACGTTGTGCTCAGTGCTATCTTCGTGTTAAAATGACATTTGAATCCATAATTTGATCACGACTTATATATTTGGTAAGTTCGTGTGACTATTATCATGAAGTGTATGTACTGAAAGAAATCTGTGTGGTGAGCATCTATGAGGAAATGAGCTAGAATGCACTTTTTACGGATGGAAGGTTTATTCCGGGGAAAGTGTTTCCTTTGGGGACAAATACTAAGATAAAAGGACTTGGATTTCTTTTGGGGGTAAAATAGCAAGTATTTGGAAATTTGGACACAGATCATGTTGGTGAATTATGCATTTTGTGTTTTTTTTTTAATGTGGACACGCCATCAATCCTGTCAAGGTAATACGTTTTGAAGGGTATGAATACAATTTGTTTTATGAGAAAATGTATTATGTTGGTTTTGTTGGTTGTTTTTTTTTGTATCTATTTGAAAGAAAATGATGGAATTTATTGCATATATTAGGCATTTTGTCTGTTTTTGAAATTTGAACACGAAATATATCCTGTCAATGTTATAAGTTTTGAAGGGAAAGAATAGGATTTTTTTTGGACACATCTCTAATCCTGTCAATGTTACACATTTTGACGGGAATTAATAAGTTTTTTTGATTCTTTAATTTGAACACACCTGGACAAACCATCTTTCCTGTTAATGTTACAAGTTTTGAAGGGAATGGATAAGAACATTTTTATGAGGAAATGTACTATTTCTATCTGTTTGGAAGGAAATAAAACAGAATATATTGCTAACTCACAATTTCAGCCTTGCAGAAAATTAGTGATCTCACTTTGCTGCAATTTAACACTGCCTCAGCAACATGCCCTGATTTTACTACGCACTGTGACACAATTGTACATCTGACCTTGTAATTGTGAATTTAACCAATAAAATCGTAGAAAATCATTTCATTCAAGCACTTTGTTGACTGTACCCCTATCAGATGTGATATCTTTCATAAGTAGTGAATTTTGTGAACTCAAACAGGTACTGGCAGGTAATTTCATAGACGCAGTAACCATGGTAACCTGCCGCTTGTATTACTGTTTATCGTATTGTATGATGTCTCATTCCAAATTCACCAAATTTAACCAGAACCATCGATCGTTGTTGAATTTCATTTTTAAAGAAATGTCCGATGTTTTTAAAAACTGGTCAGATACGGCTTTTTAGATTTAGATAACAATAAAGCGGTATAGGAACTTTTTTCTTTCAAGAAAAGTTTCATTTTGTGTTATATCAATGCTTGAATATCTTTATCCTTCAGTTTGAAAAACATGAAAAAGAAATACTTGAATAAAATGTGCAAAATCGAGTTACTCAAATTGGGACAGGGCCATATAATGTACCTATTTTGAGAATACAAACTCAATAGACACAATATAAACGGCTTTAACCAGCCAGACCTACCGCCAAAATTGGAGAGTCGAATTAAGAGTTACCAACTCATAACTCATTTTACGTATGTTCAATCACGACTAGTTTCAGATCCCGTGAATGACACTTTATTTTTAATTGGCAAATATACAGTATTATATGACCTGAACACATGGCTTGAGTTTTCATACAAGGTTTTGTAGCGTAATTTTGCCGTTATTTGGCGGGTTAGTTTCTTTAGGCTCATTCCTGTTCTGTATATATACTAAATAAAATCCAGCGCATGCTTTACTGTGTATACCTTCGTTAACAATAATTCAACATGTGAGCATATTGCGTTCCTCAACAGTAACTTAATTATATTTATTATTTAGTTAAATGAACTCGGTCCAAAAATCAATGAATAATCAGTTAATACCTTATAACAGAGAAATACATTTATTTCCAAAGCATGCAGGATTGAAATAAGAAATAATATTACATTTTTGCGAAAAACGGTGGTGCAATATTGTTATAAAGCATAAGAAAGACACTTACTTGTTTAGTTTACGTATTATGGACTTTAAGGCCGTGAAGTCAGGTCTTTCCATCGGATCGTCTGCCCAGCAGCGTCTTATGACGAGAGCAAGTTCGTCACACGGGCAGTCAAATTCCTCCAACGTGGGTCGGAAGGCTGGTTTTAGCCAACTTTTCACCTTCTCGATGATTTCTTCAATAACAGAACATGAAATCCTTTTTTATTTTAATAGCAAACTTTTTCAAAACTTAATATGATATACTTTTACAGGCTTTCTCATATTTCGATCTATCATTATCCGGTTCGATTCCCGATTTAAAGGGAATGTAACGACACAGCCATACAAGCTCTGTTATTGAGAGTTCTGAAAAACTTGGAAAAAATGTGAAAGAATTATCAAAACCGGATGATAAACAAAAAAGATATGACCATTTAAAGGTTGTTCTAAAACGAATATTGGAGCCGCCATTTTTAGAACTATGACGTCATAGTTCCATATTACCATATATGGAATATTGATGAATATCATTTAAAACGAAGAAAACCACTGCAAATGAATGATTTTTTTTACTGGTCATATAAAGCATTACTGCATTAAGTATTACATATTTTTCATACAGTTGTTGTAATTTTTCCTTATAAATCAGTAAATTTCCATATTATAAATATTCCATATATGGTCATTTAGAACCGTGATGTCATAGCTCTCAAAAGGGCCGCTTCCATATCCGTTTCAACAGAAACTTCAAAAGATCTTCTTTGTTTATCATCCGATTTTGATAATTCTTTCACCCTTATTCAAGTATTTCAGAACTCTCAATAATACAGATGGTTTGGCTTTACATTCCCTTTAAGGTATTTGTATATATTCTATGTGCGGTTCGATGGCGCCATTAGCAGATCCGAAATGAACAGTCTTACTGAGCTATATACGTGACGGAATGGACTGGCTGTCAGACTGAAAACGCCGGAGTTTGTAGATGTTAAGAAACGTATGAAGCAGTCTCTGTACGTCAACACACAATGGAAGAAATGCTGCTACTGGCTGGTAGCCCAAACAAAGGATGTAGGTCTAAGCCGATATAGGACACACCACACTAGTTTATGTTAACTCAAGAGCGACTGCTAATCTTGCCGCCGATATATGACACACCACACTAGCGTATGTAAACTCAAGAGCGACGCCTGATCTTACCGTCGATATAGGACACACGACACTAGCGTATGTAAACTCAAGAGCGACGCCTGATCTTACCGCCGATATATGACACACGACACTAGCGTATGTAAACTCAAGAGCGACGCCTGATCTTACCGCCGATATATGACACACCACTCTAGCGTATGTAAACTCAAGAGCGACGCCTGATCTTACCGCCGATATATGACACACGACACTAGCGTATGTAAACTCAAGAGCGACGCCTGATCTTACCGCCGATATATGACACACCACTCTAGCGTATGTAAACTCAAGAGCGACGCCTGATCTTACCGCCGATATATGACACACCACACTAGCGTATGTAAACTCAAGAGCGACTGCTAATCTTGCCGCCGATATATGACACACGACACTAGTGTATATAAACTCAAGAGCGACGCCTGATCTTACCGTCGATATATGACACACCACACTAGCGTATGTTAACTCAAGAGCGACTGCTAATCTTGCCGCCGATATATGACACACCACACTAGCGTATGTAAACTCAAGAGCGACGCCTGATCTTACCGCCGATATATGACACACGACACTAGCGTATGTAAATTCAAGTGCGACGCCTGATCTTACCGTCGATATATGACACACCACACTAGCGTATGTTAACTCAAGAGCGACTGCTAATCTTGCCGCCGATATATGACACACCACACTAGCGTATGTAAACTCAAGAGCGACTGCTAATCTTGCCGCCGATATATGACACACGACACTAGTGTATGTAAACTCAAGAGCGACTGCTAATCTTGCCGTCGATATATGACACACCACTCTAGCGTATGTAAACTCAAGAGCGACGCCTGATCTTACCGCCGATATATGACACACCACACTAGTGTATGTAAACTCAAGAGCGACGCCTGATCTTACCGCCGATATATGACACACCACACTAGCGTATGTAAACTCCAGAGCGACGCCTGATCTTACCGCCGATATATGACACACGACACTAGTGTATGTAAACTCAAGAGCGACGCCTGATCTTACCGCCGATATAGGACACACGACACTAGTGTATGTAAACTCAAGAGCGACGCCTGATCTTACCGCCGATATAGGACACACCACACTAGTGTATGTAAACTCAAGAGCGACGCCTGATCTTACCGCCGATATAGGACACACCACACTAGTGTATGTAAACTCAAGAGCGACGCCTGATCTTACCGCCGATATATGACACACGACACTAGTGTATGTAAACTCAAGAGCGACGCCTGATCTTACCGCCGATATATGACACACCACACTAGTGTATGTAAACTCAAGAGCGACGCCTGATCTTACCGTCGATATAGGACAACCACTCTAGCGTATGTAAACTCAAGAGCGACGCCTGATCTTACCGCCGATATAGGACACACGACACTAGTGTATGTAAACTCAAGAGCGACGCCTAATCTTACCGCCGATATATGACACACCACACTAGTGTATGTAAACTCAAGAGCGACGCCTAATCTTACCGCCGATATATGACACACCACACTAGTGTATGTAAACTCAAGAGCGACGCCTGATCTTACCGCCGATATATGACACACCACACTAGTGTATGTAAACTCAAGAGCGACGCCTGATCTTACCGCCGATATAGGACACACGACACTAGTGTATGTAAACTCAAGAGCGACGCCTAATCTTACCGCCGATATAGGACACACCACACTAGCGTATGTAAACTCAAGAGCGACGCCTGATCTTACCGCCGATATATGACACACGACACTAGCGTATGTAAACTCAAGAGCGACGCCTGATCTTACCGCCGATATATGACACACCGCACTAGTGTATGTAAACTCAAGAGCGACGCCTAATCTTACCGCCGATATAGGACACACCACACTAGTGTATGTAAACTCAAGAGCGACGGCTAATCTTACCGCCACGGTGAAATCAACACAATGCAACAGAGACACAACACAACACAACACACTCTCACAGAGACACAACACAACACACTTTCAGAGAAACAACGCATCACATCACAGATTCAACTCATCAATCTACTAGATGTTTCTTTTAGAGTGGCACATAGGCGGATGAACACAAACACACACACATACACCCACACACACGCGCGCGCGCTGAACGCACGTGCCAGATAAGGTCATTCGGACAGCCAAAAATGAATGAAATCCGGACCGTCAATTTATTGTTTGGGGTGGCTACTATTGCTGGAAACGTATTGCGCAGGTAAATATGTTTGGACTGTTATCAAACGCACAACATATATAATGAAGTTCAAATTGACCAGAATGTTACGCTCCAAACCATGGATGACCTCAGAGTGTTTCCTTTAATTTCAAAGATAATGATTCGTTCAGTATACGTTGCTTTTGAAGTAATGTCTTCCTAATCGATCATCCCGAAACTCATTATACAGACCTACATCCAGATTAAACATGGGACATTCTGTACAACACATTAATTAAGGACGTCTTCTTTATTCTGCAATTTGTCTGACAAGCTGCCTAAATGTTACAAATGACATAAAAGTTACCAATAACACACTTCCGTACACCCTAGTCGACGAGGCGAATCTTTAGTAAGGTTCGATGATGGATGTGACTGGCGATAATTGCTGAACTGTACATATCCGTGGAGAATAGCTGGTGAGAGCTACGCTACAAGGAACGCACATTAATTGTCACTGTTTATTGAATACGCTTCGTACTAGGTATTAATACATGTAGGTATATATATCCAAGCATGTTTATAATGTCCGTTTCTGGACATATTTGCAAGTATATACATGTAAGCAAATAATGATGCCTAATGACGTCAAATACAATGAGTAATCCAGAATAGAGTGAGTGGTTCATATAACAACGAGAGGGTGAATAATGTCTGAATCGTCACCTCTGATGAAACATAATGAATTAAATTTGATCCCAAAACTAAAGAACATTCACAGTGCAATGACAGACTGAATAATCGGAGCAAGTCTTAATCTGCAGGTAACGGATGCTCCTTTAGTAATAATTCATGAACAGACAGGAAAGATCTTAAATCGTGAAGTTCCAGTAGGGAAAATCGTGACTGCAGAAAACTACAGCAATGCAAGACTATAACAAATGTCTCTACCTAAATATTGTTTTAAATCCTAAATACCCCATTAGCTTTAAGCTTTAACATACAAAAAAATAAATAACCAATCATCCCAGCACAATCCCAGAAGTGATTTGTGGTGGTTGTTGATCTAAGGTGGAGCAATGTGACGGAAGCGCCCGAACTAAATGTGGATAGGGTGTTGCTGCATCGAGATGACTCATCGGCACACGGATCTTTGCAATACATGTAGATCTACTTGTATTTGAATATGAGAGCATTATCAGTACAGACTAGGTCTCGCTCCAATGGATGTCCATGTGAACCCGATAGAAAAGACAGCGGTAAAAGAACGCCAATATGAACCTCTCGTATATCCACATACGTATAGGACTATGCATGTAGCAATGTATCTGATGTTGGCAAATGACATACATTATGCCATGAGTGATAAAAGAAAATATTTGCCTAGACATATATGTTCTATATTTGAATATGTCCGTGGATGTATTGAACATGGATGTTTAAGTGATGTATTGAACATGGATGTTTAAGTGATGTATTGAACATGGATGTTGAAGTGAACATGTTTACATGCGTTGTCTCTGCAACTATTCCAGATTTATGGCGACAAACTCACCATCTGGTCCCAGGTCCAGGTTTGCCAGATAAAACACGCCACTTCTGTATACGATCTCCTGACATATTATGGCGAAACTGTACACATCGCCTTTTTGTGTGCCATTCGGTGGACGATTTTGCATGCGTAATAACTCCGGTGCAGTCCACAGCAGACCTAGTTGGTTAATGGACAATAACAATTAATATAAACCGAACTTGACGAACACATGGATGCAGTCCACAGCAGACCTAGTTGGTTAATGGACAATAACAATTAATATAAACCGAACTTGACGAACACATGGATGCAGTCCACAGCAGACCTGGTTGGTTAATGGACAATAACAATTAATATAAACCGAACTTGACGAACACATTAACATGCAGTTAATCTCAGAGTTACTGTTCCTAATCATGAACAGGGTATCAGCGTGAAACTCTGGCAAACGAGAATGTTACAATGTAAATGCTGACACATCAGCATAGTTATGCCATAGTTTATATCAATTTGAGTTTGTTTGCTGTAGTACGTCTAAGGTAAGTAGGTTCGTATGCGTTTATAGGTTAAATATGTTTAAAGGTAGTGTTACCTGTAAAATAAATCATTGACAGGAATCAAATTATAAGAAAAAAATACATTAACAATACAATATGATTGTACAACAATAACTTACTTTGAAACAGATAGGAATAGGATATAACAATAGCCTCAAGAGGGCCTGTGGACGCTCTACTGGCTAAAGATAAGTTTATGTATAAGGGACATAACTCTTTCAAAACTCATTCAGCCGGAACATGCGATGACATTCGCAACTCGGCTTCGTACTGGTCATCCCTGAAATCCAGTCAGAGGTTCAAGAGAACTAGTCTGTATAATGTTAGTGTATTAAAACCTTTAAGAGGTAATAATTCTGCCAAAATTCTTTCAACCACAACACGGCAATGACAGGTGCAACTAGGCTTGGTACTGATCATCCCCATCAAGATTCGTTGAAATCCGTAAAGGAGTTCAGAAGAGACTAAAATGGACAAAGTTTGTCTATTAAAACCTTTAAAGGGCCATAACTCTGCCAAAAATCATTGAACCGGAATATGTCGATGACATGCACAACTAAGCTTGATACTGATCATCCTTGTCAAGCAGACAGGGGTTGAGGAGAACTAGCCCGGAAAATGTTTGTGTATCAAAAACATTTAAAGGGCCACAACTTCGCCAAAAAATTGTAAACCGGAACACAACTAGGCTTGGTGCTGATCATCCCTGCAAAGTTTCATTGAAATCTGGTGAGGGGTTCAGGAGAACTAGTCCAGAAAAAATGTGTGTATTAAAACCTTTAAAGGGCCATAACTCTGCCAAAAAAGCATCCAACCAGAACACGGTAATGATTTGCAAAACTAGACCAGGCACTGATCATCCCTAAAAAGTTACTAGTCCGATCTGGATGGTTTTCGAACTTGTCCAAGCTTTCATCGATATTAACAACCTGGTAACGCTTGGTAAAGATCAGATAAAAAATGAATGCCCTATCATCTTAACGAGGCAATATATAGCATTTGTAACTAAATCAAGGGCCTTACTGGTCCGATCTGGCTGGTTTTCGAACTTGTCCGAGCTTTCATTGATATTAACAATCTATTAAAGTCTGGTAAAGATCGGATGAAAAATGAAGGCCCTATCGTCTTAACGAGGTAAAAGTTAACTGACGGACAGACGACGGACGTCGAACGACGGACGACGGACAACACACCATCCCGTAAGCTCTGCCGGCCCTAGGCCAGTAGAGCTAAAAACGCATAAAAATTATGTGTATGCATATATTGGACGTTAAGATGACGTGTATGCGTATAAACATTACGTATATTGGACGTTAAGATGGTGTATGCGTATAAACATTACGTATAAACATTACGTATATTGGACGTTAAGATGGTGTATGCGTATAAACATTACGTATATTGGACGTTAAGTTGATGTGTATGCGTATAAACATTACGTATATTGGACGTTAAGATGGCGTGTATGCGTATAAACATTACGTATAAACATTACGTATATTGGACGTTAAGATGATGTGTATGCGTATAAACATTACGTATATTGGACGTTAATATGATGTGTATGCGTATAAACATTACGTATATTGGACGTTAAGATGACGTGTATGCGTATAAACATTACGTATATTGGATGTTAAGATGACGTGTATGCGTATAAACATTACGTATAAACATTACTTATATTGGACGTTAAGATGATGTGTATGCGTATAAACATTACGTATATTGGACGTTAAGATGATGTGTATGCGTATAAACATTACGTATATTGGACGTTAAGATGATGTGTATGCCTATAAACATTACGTATATTGGACGTTAAGATGATGTGTATGCGTATAAACATTACGTATATTGGACGTTAAGTGGATGTGTATGCGTATACACATTACGTATATTGGACATTAAGATGATGTGTATGCATATAAACATTACGTATATTGGACGTTAAGATGATGTGTATGCGTATAAACATTACGTATATTGGACGTTAAGATGATGTGTATGCATATAAACATTACGTGTATTGGACGTTAAGATGATGTGTATGCATATAAACATTAAGTATATGTATTGGATCAGGGTTTATATCTAAAAAACCTGAAGGATATATAAACATTATGTATATTGAATGTATAAACTTTACGTATATTGGACGTTAAAATGATGTGCATGTATATACATCTTACCTATACCGGATATAGTTGGTTTTATTATATATGACCTTCCATGCCATTAATTGCAAGACGCAATGACATGAGTTAATATGTTAATTTCCCATACTTTTTTCATCATTTAAGTACCTACCATCGTCACAGTGATTCGGATGCTCAAAACGCTTACTGACCAAGACTGTTAAATGTTAATCAATGCTCGGTGGAAGTGTTGTAAGAATGATAAGCCAATTTTGAATGTCAATGGTGACTCAATCTGGGCAATATTTATAAATATGAGTAACGAAGATTTCATATTTGTGCCGACATGTTTTTTTAGGATAAATATAACAAATGTTTAATATAAAGAACAAAACTAACTGAACAAGAGGCCCAATGTGGCCTTATAACGCTCAAATGGCTAACGTGGTTCATATAATAATTATAAAAATACAGGAAAGGATGTATGTATTCTATCTATCCGATGCAAAATAACAGTGTTGTTTTTAATGCAGTATCAGAGAAGAATACAGTGTGTCTTTAAAGGACAATATCTGTAAACAGTTCAGTAATTGTTGCTCAGTGTCCAACTCATCCGACATCTTATCGAAACAAACCTTCATATAAATGTGGTGAAAATCTAAAACATGTAATGAAGTTTCAGTGCAAACAAACTGAAATACAATTCTTCATTTAAATAATTCAAGGGCCATAAATATGTCGTGTGTAGTCGGGTCTGAGTGGGGTTCAACCTTGTACAGACTATTAGGTTAGGTGGTTTCTTACTTCTGAGGTGGGCATATGAACCCTCTTGTACATCCTCGTCCAATCCCCTTAATTCATGTAAGCCAAAATCTGCTATCTTGAGTACAAATCTAGAATCTACAACACAGTTGGTAGACTTCAGGGCTCCATGGCTCCGTATATCACTGGCGCAGAGGTACGCCATTGCCTGTATAACATACATGTTGACATAATAGGCGTAACGTCGCCGTGTTTGATAGTATAGAAGAAGCCAGAAGAGTTATAAGACAAAGACATTTTACATACTTTTAACTTAAACTGTTGTTTAACTAACGCCTCATCAAAACATGATGTAGTTTATATCGAGCAGCTCCGTGAAAAAGGGAGAGATGCATCGTCAACCGGGCAACGGGAATCTTTATAATAAGACTTTTTTTAGCCTTTTACATGCCCGAAGGTACATGTGATTTCACGTCTTACGTCGAACGGTTTGTTTGTTTGTATGGTGTTTTACGTCATTTTCATGTAATAACCTTACATGTATATGACGGTCGTTTTTTTTTGTGTGGAGGCAGACCTCCTATTTTTCCTGGGTAGAACCAGTACTGATTACGCGGTCCGAGTATTAACGTTCATACCCCATCCAACCCCTTTTCCAAGAAGCAAGAACGGGGTTGGCTGGGGTAGGAAATTAAACGTTAATTTCGGCTTAAAACGTTTACATATTATAAAATTAAAAAATGAGTAGGTAGTTTTAAAAAGGTTATCGCATTTTTTATGTAATTATCGCATTTTTTCAGTAAGAAATGTGTTTAAACATGTTTTATTGTCGAAATATTTGTTATAAAATGCTGCTAATTAAGTTTTCCAATCGCTTAATGGAATTAAGTCGTGACCGCGTAATGTGTACACCTCCCGTCATCCGTAAGAATCGACACTTCCTCACTTACAAGTCGAGCTCTCAGTGGGATTCGAACCGGGAGCGGTGAGAGGCGAGAAGGTTTACAATGCAACGTCGTTAACCCTTCGGCCACGGAGACCCTGCTACTTCGGACGGACGGAGCAGTAACGGAGCAGTAAGTAGAGTAAGTGACTTGCCCAAGGTCACCAATGCAATGCTCTGTGGCTGCGTGTGGAACCCATACTTTTTCGGTAACGAGTAAGCACGCTACCACGAGACCGCGGCAACCAATTGTACACTTTAAAACATAGTTTGAACAAGCATTCGCCTGACATAATAAACAGTTGGCTAATACTGGCTGTTGTGCTTGACCCTTTACTTCACTCGTTGACACATTAAATGTTATATGTCATAGTTTAGAGAAGATTCGGACTGTAACGTTTTATGGCAACAGCAGAGAAGATTCGGGCTGTAACGTGTTATGGCAACAGCAGAGAAGATTCGGGCTGTAACGTGTTATGGCAACATTAGAGAAGATTCGGGCTGTAACGTGTTATGGCAACATTAGAGAAGATTCGGGCTGTAACGTGTTATGGCAACATTAGAGAAGATTCGGGCTGTAACGTGTTATGGCAACATTAGAGAAGATTCGGGCTGTAACGTGTTATGGCAACATTAGAGAAGATTCGGGCTGTAACGTGTTATGGCAACATTAGAGAAGATTCGGGCTGTAACGTGTTATGGCAACATTAGAGAAGATTCGGGCTGTAACGTTATATGGCAACATTAGAGAAGATTCGGGCTGTAACGTGTTATGGCAACATTAGAGAAGATTCGGACTGTTACGTTATATGGCAACATTAGAGAAGATTCGGGCTGTAACGTGTTATGGCAACATTAGAGAAGATTCGGACTGTTACGTTATATGGCAACATTAGAGAAGATTCGGGCTGTAACGTGTTATGGCAACATTATAGAAGATTCGGGCTGTAACGTGTTATGGCAACATTAGAGAAGATTCGGACTGTTACGTTATATGGCAACATTAGAGAAGATTCGGACTGTAACGTTATATGGCAACATTGGAGAAGATTCGGACTGTAACGTTATATGGCAACATCAGAAAAGAGTTGGACTGTTACGTTATATGGCAACTTTAGAGAAGATTCGGACTGTAACGTTATATGGCAACATTAGTGAAGATTCGGACTGTAACGTTATATGGCAACATCAGAGAAGATTCGGACTGTTACGTTATATGGCAACATTAGAGAAGTTTCAGACTGTAACGTTATATGGCAACATTAGAGAAGATTCGGAGTGTAACGTTATATGACAACATAAGATAAGATTAATATTCAAACTGTAACGTTATATGGCAACATCAGAGAAGATTCGGACTGTAACGTTATATGGCAACATTGGAGAAGATTCGGTCTGTAACGTAATATGGCAACATCAGAAAAGATTCGGACTGTTACGTTATATGGCAACATTAGAGAATATTCGGACTGTAACGTTATATGGCAACATTAGAGAAGATTCGACTGTAACGTTATATGGCAACATCAGTGAAGATTCGGACTGTTACGTTATATTGCAACATTAGAGAAGTTTCGGACTGTAACGTTATATGGCAACATTAGAGAAGATTCGGACAACAGTTGAAGTAGAGGATCGACATACAACATGGGACTATTATATAAAGTTTTCCTATGTTCATTGCTGATCAAAATATCAGTTCTATAGGGGTCTAGCAAGTGTAAACAATACGAATTAAACTATCATTTTATATACAAATATATTTTTAACATATAATATGTAATACACCCAGTTTGAGCGAATAACAGTGCCATAGTTTGCATTTAAGATCAAACTGTGTAACTTTTACATATATGTAACTGTGTAACTATTATATACATGTGTTGGTAGTTATTATTTAACCTAGGTTTCGTTGTTCGATGAACATACATAATACTAATATGTCTATGCCGTCGTCGTATTTCAATGTCTCAGCTTAGTTATATTTAAAGGTATTATAGTTAGAAACCCCATACTTCCCATCCGTAATACATAATTCGCAGGTGAGATACAGCATAGAACCTGATTATTACAAAAAGTGCAATGACCTACCCTAACGATGTCTTGCATGAGTGAATATCGGAACATCCAGTCTAGTTTGATCTGTTCATTCTCTAGTACATCCTACAAATATGACATTCAAGTATGATTACAATAAACGCATATCACGTGGTATTAATGTGCAATGATTGTACCACTAATTTGTTCTCCACAGAAGAACGAACTACTGTTATGTGGCAATAAACAAAACTTATTCTGTTCAAATGTGTCATGAAAATATAAACATAAAGTGCAGCATCATGCCATCTTTCTGGTTTGTTTAAAACATAAATAAATGCAAAAACCCGAAGCTTTCATAACATTCTCAACATATAACTTATTAAGTTTGTCAGTAACGGTTTACTATTATTAAGTGTGTCAGTAACGGTTTACTATTATTAAGTGTGTCAGTAACGGTTTACTATTATTAAGTGTGTCAGTAACGGTTTACTATTATTAAGTGTGGTTACTATTATTAAGTGTGTCAGTAACGGTTTACTATTATTAAGTTGTCAGTAACGGTTTACTATTATTAAGTGGTGTCAGTAACGGTTTACTATTATTAAGTTTGTCAGTAACGGTTTACTATTATTAAGTATGTCAGTAACGGTTTACTATTATTAAGTTTGTCAGTAACGGTTTACTACTATTAAGTGTGTCAGTAACGGTTTACTATTATTAAGTGTGTCAGTAACGGTTACTATTATTAAGTTTGTCAGTAACGGTTTACTATTATTAATGTGTCAGTAACGGTTTACTATTATTAAGTGTGTCAGTAACGGTTTACTATTATTAAGTTTGTCAGTAACGGTTTACAATTATTAAGTGTGTCAGTAACGGTTTACTATTATTAAGTGTGTCAGTAACGGTTTACTATTATTAAGTTTGTCAGTAACGGTTTACTATTATTAAGTGTGTCAGTAACGGTTTACTATTATTAAGTGTGTCAGTAACGGTTTACTATTATTAAGTGTGTCAGTAACGGTTTACTATTATTAGGTGTGTCAGTAACGGTTTACTATTATTAGGTGTGTCAGTAACGGTTTACTATTATTAAGTGTGTCAGTAACGGTTTACTATTATTAAGTGTGTCAGTAACGGTTTACTATTATTAAGTGTGTCAGTAACGGTTTACTATTATTAAGTTTGTCAGTAACGGTTTACTATTATTAAGTTTGTCAGTAACGGTTTACTATTATTAAGTGTGTCAGTAACGGTTTATTATTATTAAGACCTTAAGTTTCAGAACTCTGAAATGGTGCCGATACTATTTGCTATATAAAGGGGTTACCTGCAGACTTCCTTTCTGACAGTACTCTGTCAGTATACACATATGAGGAGGGTCTATAACGGCACCAATAAAACGCACTATATGATCGTTGGCAAGGTCTTTTATCTGTAATGGAACAACGCAATCTCAACAAATGTGTCAACACAATACGCGAAAGGTCTGTCTAAAAATACAACACTAAAAAGGGAAATGTTAAACATATAGTTTGTTTAAATGTATATGGGGAGGTAGAGTTAATATGCCATGTTATCACATTCAATGGCGCAATTTCATGACAATAATGGCGAGTTATCACCACATGTAATGGCGAGTTATTACCACATGAATGGCGAGTTATTACCACATGTAATGGCGAGTTATTACCA
>JAWPHD010013654.1:0-66721 GCA_037043455.1 Cyrtodaria siliqua | reverse complement strand
CATAATCAACATCATTCACGGACTATGCTACGCACATAGTAAAACAAGTTACAACTGATGTTATCGCCTTTAAATGACATTATCGAATCATTAAAGGAAGACTTGTAGGAATATCTTAATGGTACTCTGATATAGTGGATAACGCAACTAAACACTGATATAGTGGATAACTCACTTAAACACTGTTATAGTGGTTAACTCAACTAAACACTGATATAGTGGATAACTCACCTAAACACTGGTATAGTGGATAATTCAACTAAGCACTGTTATTGTGGATAACTCAACTAAACCCTGTTATTGTGGATAACTCAACTAAACAACGTTATTACGGATAACTCAACTAAACACCGTTATAGTGGAAAATTGAACTAAACACTGTTATAATGGATAACTCAACTAAACACTGATATAATGGATAATTCAACTAAACACTGTTATAGTGGATAACGCAACTAAAAACTGATATTGTGTATAACTCAACTAAACACTGTTATAGTGGATAACCGAACTAAACACTGATATAGAGGATAACACAACAAAACACTGATACAGAGGATAACTCATCTAAACACTGATATTGTGGATAACTAAACTAAACACTGTTTTAGTGGATAACTCAACTAATCACTGATATAGTGGATAACTCAACTAAACACTGCTATAGTGTATAACTACTCAACTAAACACTGATATAGTGGATACCTCAACTAAACACTGTTATAGTGGATAACTCAACTAAACACTGTTATAGTGGATAACTCAACTAAACACTGATATAGTGGATAACTCAACTAAACACTGTTATAGTGGATAACTCAACAAAACACTGTTATAGTGGATAACTCAACTAAACACTGTTATAGTGGATAACTCAACTAAACACTGCTATAGTGGATAACTCAACTAAACACTGTTATAGTGGATAACTCAACTAAACACTGTTATAGTGGATAACTCAACTAAACACTGTTATAGTGGATAACTCAACTAAACACTGCTATAGTGGATAACTCACATAAGCACTGATATAGTGGATAACTAAACTAAACACTGTTATAGTGGATAACTCAACTAAACACTGTTATAGCGGATAACTCACCTAAGCAGTGATATAGTCGATATCTCAACTTAACACCGTTTGTTCCGTCAATACTATACGTAGAACTGCATACGAGACATTAGATTTTGAAAGACATTAGCATTAGTTTTTTTCTTTAAACTTGTTTTTTGATTTGACTTATGTTGTTTGTTTCAATGCACATATGTCTTGCGTGAGTTAACCGTTAATATATTTCTTAATTATGATAGAAACCTACTTTGATTTAGACTATGTGCGGCTAACGTGACAGACAGAATAATACTAAACATCGATGTAACTGAATCTTTGTTGACATCTTTGAAAACAAATTAGTATAAGAGAGCAAATCCATTTTGTATTATATTAAGCCAGGATTTTATAAATTACATGTCAGCTGAATGAATTTAAAATAATGCGTTTTAACCAAAAGCATTACTAGCACGAAATGTCTGTATAAAGATTAAAAATACCTCGTCGATTGTATAGCTACATGCGCGTGTAAGGTCATATACCACTATTGCATTTTACATAGGGTTACATTATAGCCTTTTGGCCCTAAAACACATTTTACATATCCAAGGGAACCTTTTAGGCTACTTTATTTTCAAGAACTATCCTAGACACACTTAAAAAAGTGCAAACAATTGGGGGTTTTGTAATGCTTTTACCTACTTTCGGTTTGATGACGGTGATGACCGTCAGGCACGCAGCAATTAAATGTGTATTTCTGACAATTTACTATACCTGCAATTTTCTCAATAAAATAGCCCAGATGCAAGAACAATTTTATTTTTTTATCACCTACACATATTATTTTTACATTTTATGTACATCAGTTATGATTAAGGCAATTCTACCCAATCAGAAAATAGCTTTTTCGAAAAAGATATACCCTTATACACCCTATACTTTTTTCAGCCAATCAGTAGCCCCAAAACAATAGTGGTATGTGACCTAAAGTGACACAAAAATGTACCAATTCAATTATTTGCTTCGCTAGTTTGATACAATAAACATTTTCGAACAAAATGATACGTTTTTTTTATTCCACTGTAAATTTCACTAAAACTGTCATTTTTCCCATATGCATACTATGCCAGTTTTACCCTAAGTCTGTTGACATGAAAATAATAGCATTAGCTCCAGACACGTTACCACATAAATTCCCATATTATTTTCAATGATTGATATTTCTTTCTTAGATTTTTCATATATATAAAGGAATATGTCCTAGCAATTTTCCAAAGTGTTTTAGCTTGCTTCCCTCAATTTTAGACTATTGAAATGTTGATTTAGTATCCCACCCACCCAAAATACACAGAAAATTAAAAAAGTTCAACAAGAAAAGTCTAAATAATTATCTTCAGTAACAACATTAAGCATTCATTGTACACTTTAATTGCTCAGCATAGACCATTAGACTCATTAAGAGTTATCTTTTGTTTATATGAAGACGTTTAGAAAATAAATTCTACAATGCAGGGATATGCATGTTGAAGGTGTTTGGAACAAGGCGAGCTTGTAGACATGGCGACCACTTGGATAATTCCCATCCTCAGCAACCCGAAGTATCATATTACAGCCAAGTTGATCAAAACACAGTATGTACATGGATTTGGTCACATTTCCATACAAACTTACGTACTAAAAATGTGGGACTTGTACCAAAGAATCATGAAAGGAGATGAAAAAAGACGTCAAAATGGATTTAAAAAAGGGCATATCTTCTCTCTTAACAAGGGAAAAAGTGCTAAAATGACAAAAGAAGTTGAGGAAAAAGTGCAGTTCATTCGACCGACTTTGCAAGAGGAAGAACTTCTGCGAGACGAACCAATTAAGCCTGAGGCAATGTCTTCGACAGTTTTCTCGGATCCGCCAGCTGGGAGGGTTAAATTCCTACGTAACCAACCAGTTCAGCCTTCTACGAGTAAATGTAACAAGTTTGCCGGCAAGGACCAAGTGTAAGTACTTCGAGGTTAAACATTTTGATTACAACAGTGAATTTAAGTTGATTTAACTGTAATTTTCTTGTGCCAAAAGTGTAATTAATGTCTTAAACTAAGTAAAAAGTAGATGATGCATGGTGTTTTTGTATGTTTTTCTGTAAATTCTGTCAAGAAATGATTAAAATATACTCCACTAAAGGATTATATAACACTAGGACATCTAATACCTTGATTTATAAATATTTCCCTGTTTAAAATAAATTTCTAATTGAATTTAGAGGTAGAATTAGTGTAAGGGTAAAATAATAACAGTCAAAGGGAGATAACTAAAACAATACCAAAAATCATACAAACACTAAAATACATTAAAATGGTAAAAAAAATCATTAAACATGATAATATTTGTCAGGCACAATATCAAGCAAAGCTGCTACAAGCTGTTCCACACAGAAAAACTTTGGGACATGATGAACACAGTCATTAAAGAGCACGTCTCGAGGTGTTCAAGGTGTAGGGGGAAATTGGCCTTTGACAAGACTAGTGAAGAACAGAGGGGCTTTGCCTGGCGTGAGAGAGTCATTTGTAGCTCTTGCAAATACCGCTCGACTATGTTTAAGCTGTATGAGGAAGTAAACAACGGAAAGAGGGGGTGCAAAGCCGTTACAGCAAATGTGGGATTAAACATAGCCATGACTCAAACTCCAATTGCAGCAACCAGTGTGAGAAAAATGATGTTGGGTGCCAATATTCCAGCTCCATCTATGTCGAGTATGCAAAAAAGTGTATCAAAAGTAAATGAAATAATTAAAAATGAAAATGTTGCCGATATGAAAAGACGACGTGAACAACTGAAAATAATTAATCGGTGGAGAAACAGGCCCGACAAGGAAGTTGCTGTGCAGTCTGACGGCATGTACAACAACAGTCTATACTCTGGGGTGGGGAAAACCCCATTCCAACCCGCAACTGAGTGCACTTACACTGTGGTGGACCATCTCACAAAAAAGAAGCAAATAATAGCTCTGGAGACAGTAAATAAACTTTTAAACCAAAAGAGGGCAGAAATGTGTTTCAAAGACATGCATGAGGATGGATTAGAGGTAAAATACTTAACAACTGATCCTGATACCAAGGCATATCAGGCTGCAGCAGAACATTTTGAAAAAAAACACCCAGAACCATGCCTGAACATCAAATTGACACAAGACACTTGGGCGAGAACCACAGGAAACAAATAAAACGCAGTTCTCATGTACTGAACATGATGCCAGGCAATACAAAAGTATACCGGCAACACATACGTGATCGATTTGCCATCGATATAAGCAAACGGTGTCAGGCAGAATTCGAAACAATTCACGGTCAGGACAATGGAGATTTTAATGGTATAACAACCCGTTTAGACAAATGTGTGGGCGCTATTAAAAAGTGCTATAGTGCTAATCATACACACTGCAAGTTATTTTCAAGTGTGTGCAGTGGTGAAAAAAATAATAACTGGATTGTGAAAAGCTGCTTCTTACCGCCCACATTTAAAATAGACTTGTCAAACTCTGAGAATGAGACAAGTTTACTTGAATGCATAGAGTAGAGACTTTCTGAGGACACACTTAGTCAAACAAAATTAAACACAAACACTCAGAAGGTGGAGGCAACACACATATCAATTAAAAGATCCTTACCGAAGAATGCAACGTTTTCACGTAATTTCCGAGGTAGAGCTCACATTGCAGTTCACAGTGTCAATAATGGTCGGGGGGAGTCGATCAGGCGACTGTGTTCAGTTGCTGGCTGCTGTCCTATTCCGGTAGGTAGAAAAGTCGATCGCAGTCTTACAACTCAACAGGTGCTATTTATAAGACAAAAAGAAAGGGAACGATCAATACTCATAAATTAAAGCGCAAAGCAAGACGGTTGAAATTGTATACACTTTACGCGCAACATCAAGACGAAAAAGAATATATTCGCGGACAGCTGTTGAGAAACAAAGTCTTGAGAGCACGTACAACCAAGCAGACACTAAATGTTGCTTGTCCGAGCACATCATCCCAAGACCACGCTTATACCAGAAGACCTCGAAATAATACAAAATTACGTACAAAGGGGCAGGCTACAACGTGCAAACCCACACAGGACCCAGCTTTAGCACAATAACTCCTAGACATATTTATCGACCTAGCCTCCAAGATAAAATGTGAGAGATTCACACAGATTTTATTGTGGCACCGGTGGCTAATATCCAAGTCCAATCCATGCTCATCCAGTCTCGGAACCTCATGACGAAGTAGCCTATGATGCAGCATGTAAGACACCCTGTGAGCCCTTTCAAGGTACATACTTCCATTTGGCCAACAAACACATTTGGCCAAAAAACACGTTTTACACCATATCCACTTAACTATTCTTGCACCCCACCCACTGCACACACTTATCCTCTAAGAAGTGAGACCCCACTGGCCAATAATCAGTGTTTTTTGAAAACTTTGATGAATTTTCCTAAAAGAATTTTTCAATTTCCATTTTTTAATATCACAACAATATTGTCGTCTGCTTTTTCCCCCCAAAAATAAATGTAAACAAACCAAATCAGCTTCCTACTTTTGGAGCAGCCTCTTTTACATGCTGTGCTTTAGGTCATATACCACTATTGCATTTTACATAGGGTTACATTATAGCCTTTTGGCGATAAAACACTTTTAACATATCCAAGAGAACCTTTTAGGCTACTTTATTTTCAAGAAATATCTAGACACACTTAAAAAAGTGCAAACAATTGGGTTTTTTGTAATGCTTTCACCTACTTTCGGTTTGATGACGGTGATGACCGTCAGGCACGCAGCAAATAAATGTTGATTTCTGACAATTTACTATACCTGCAATTTTCTCAATAAAATAGCCCAGATGCAAGAACAAATACATTATTTTTTTATCACCTACACATATTATTTTGACATTTTATGTACATCAGTTATGATTAAGGCAATTCTACCCAATCAGAAAATAGCTCTTTCGAAAAAGATATACCCTAATACACCCCATACTTTTTTCAGCCAATCAGTAGCCCCAAAACAAAAGTGGTTACCGTAAGGACTGCAGACCGACGATTTGTATTTTTTAACAACAATTTTTGTATATGTAAAGTAAATACATCGAAATTGTATCCGTCAACATTCATTTCTTTAAAACAGTAATATATTACGACCTGGAATATTGTTAATCTCGTCTGACTCATGTCAATACAGATGCAAGTGATATGGACATCCACTGTATAAACAGAGTTTCTTAACAATAAACATAACTTCCAATATCAGTTTTTGTGTGTAATCAATCAACTAAATCATCATTTAATGAATTGTAACCCGCTACCAGTTATCTCCGTTATCTAATTTTTGTGATCGCCCTAAAAGAAAACCCTATGTGTGTATTTAAATCAAAACTGCAAATGTGACATCAGTTAATATGTTACGTAAACCTTGGTTAGAATTACATTTGTGGTCAGAGAGTTGAATAAAATCTTTCAGACAAGCACTTTGTCCTAATTGAATGTTTCCTTAATTTCTCATCGAGAAACTTTTGCAAAGTTTAACTCATTTCCTCTATCTGTAAAACAAATAATATTGTTTTAATGCTATAACTTCTATGATTCTACGCAACATGTCTAAAACTCTATTGATAATGAAATTTATATTGCTGTTTCCTGGTTTCACGTTCAAATAATTAATTGATACAAAGTAATAAACCAAGTTGAACTAGTAGTTGACTTCCCTCAACCTTCAAACTGTATCCTTTGTACTTCAGCAAGGACATACGGTTTACTTAATGGCCTGTTATAATACAATAAACCTCTGACACTCATTCCGTCAGCAAGACATATAACATGCTACACACAAATGAAAAGGCAAACACTAAAAGGGAACGACAAACTTGATCAGTCAAGAAAACGACAACAACTTGTCTAAATCTAAACGTTTCGTACGCAAACAGGATAGGATCGAGATCTAAACGTCTTGTATACGCTTTGTAAATAGCTGACCTTATTAATGCCAGACTGGCAGTGGTTAACTATAACTCAAATGATTGTTGTTGAGACTAGTAATACAACTATTCAAACCAGGACTGACATGTTGACGCATCACGTATTCTACATTTGCATCATAACTACATACGAATGCAAGATGGCAACATTAGTGTCGTAAGCTATTGAGATAATTATGGATGAGCAACGGTCTTTAATAGGTAAGGTACTTCATCCATTCAAACTGGCCTGGCATGTCGCGCTTTCTGTCTTTGAACGGTATTATTAAACTAATGTATTCAAGCGCCTACTTAACGATTTAAATATTAAAAAGAAAACATTTATGTTTCTAGATTGATTGCTCGAGTCTAAATTAAAATTGCAGGATAAGTATTTGCCATACGTTCAGACAGACACGAATACAAATATGCGTTTATACACTAGGGTGAGAAAAATGTTCATATAGAAACGACAGCAATCAAATCCGAATATGAGCATATTTAAATTGCTATCCCAATAACAACAGTCATAATTTTTAAAATGTGTACCCCGTTTCTAAAACTACTGACGACGAGGTATATAATTTTTATATAACTTAACATATTTCGAAAATTCAAACTCTATCGGCACAATATAAACGGCTTTAACTAGCCAGACCAAACCCCCAAACCGGAACGTCGAATTTAATTTATATCAACTCATAATTCGTTTTTTATCACGTGTATTTTAAGAACCCATTAATAAATCTTTACTTTCAATCGGCACATATGCATCATATTATTCCCTGAGCACCTGGATAGAGTTCCGATACAAATATAATAAAAGAGGTCTGTGGTTTATTTTTGCCGTTATTTCGCGGGTTGGTTTCTTTAAAATGTCAATGAAAAGGACAATATGACTGGCGAAGGCTTGAAACCGAGTCATCTTGATTTTAAGATCAGCGTGTTATATATAAGGTCACATCATCCTCTTTTGGTCACAATTCAACAGTCAGGAGTGTGATATAGTTTTATCGTTTAGTTCATGTATATAACTTGTTCTCAACAGTGTATGAATTATATAACTGAACTTGCCGCTTGAAGTATTAATCAATCAAATTACCACAATCAATTCAATAACACATCCACTCATACAGTAAACATTATGGCACAAACTCGTGTTGTACATTCCTGGAAAACAACATATTGTTGGAAACTAAGTTTCTTTGCTAAATATCAATGTTTTTTGCACCGATAATTACTAATACAATTACTGTTAATAATATGATTGATTTAAAAACACATGTTCTCATTAAAACGGACGATTTAGGTATTAAAATCATCATTTATATGTGCACAATCTAGTGCAATGTTATCTGTGAGGATTTATTCATATGTATGTTTTGATAAAGAAGACTTTAAATAGGATATATATGTAGGCAATTAATTTCAGAAACAGCCATATGCAGTCATGGGTGACTGATGGTAAACAAGTTATAAACTATGTAGATAACACATTTTACTATCAACCGCCGCGGCAATGTTTCAAACTTTTCAAATGCCACTCACATTCATAAAAGTAAAAAAAAAAAGTTTATATTTAAAATACTATCATCATTGATTTTTATACTACGAACATGAAATCCTCAGTAATCTCAAATTAAATGCAAACATTCACAGGTTATTGCACGTGTAACATGATTTGGCACGAGTACCAATTCAGTGGTATGTGTCATGATTACAAATAGCATTTGCAAATTTATTTGCAACATATATTGTTTGCGCTCAATATTAATTGTTTTACTAAGCTAATTTCCGTATAATTGCACGTGTAACATATGATTTGGCACGAGTACCAATTCAGTGGTATGTGTCATGATTACAAATAGCATTTGCAATTTATTTGCAACATATATTGTTTGCGCTCAATATTAATTGTTTTACTAAGCTGATTTCCGTAAGTCCAGACTCTATTGTGCCCATCGCGTCAGGTATACCCTGACGTGTTCGTTGGCGGACGGACTATAAACCTTAGAATTACACACACACACAGCTAATTTCCGTATAATTGTAGCAATCATAAATTGTATCTTACTGTTTGAAATCGGATCGTGTATGTATATATATACATACTCAGTCAACAAAGAAACTGTGCACATTTATTTCAGGAAATATTCTAAAATATATAATGACACACTTAACATTGTTTTAAGTTTTAAAATATGCAAACTATATGCAATAATAAGGTTGTGATTCTTCTGTATGAAAAGTTATTTTACTAACAGAGGTTGAGTTCTTCAAAGGCAAATATAGCAAAACAAAATTACAAAATGCATTGACTTGAATGGGAAAACACCAGATAACAATTATCTTGATAATTGCTGGTTCTGGAATTTCAAACAGTCGAATTCTTTTCAAACATAAAGTAATTGTTTTTGAACACATGTATGGCGTAAACGTTTACAATAAAGTAATATTTATAATTTGGTTGATTATGTAAATTTGAGTTCACACTTTCTTTTTGATGAGTGTATATATACTATGTATTGCTACTTTTATACCTACATAACCATGGTGCCTAAACTATGACAGAATATAATACTATGTAAGATGTATTTCCTTGTATATAAGGCATCATATGTAGGCTCAGTCGTCATATTATGCCCCTTTAACCTAGAAATATCATTGTTTGTCAATTTTAAGTCGGAACCATAGACCATAGCCTGATTTACTCCCTTTTGTAACTAATTTAGATCAATTATATATTTGCGCAACGTGATTAACACACGAACAACGATTGCAATGACCTTTCACTTTAGGTTTAATCATCAACTTGCGTTAAATAGGACAAAGTATATATTTGTAGTTAATTAATGTATTTGGCAGAACATTTCATGTAGATGTCGTATTTTATAGTTTGTCGCTCTGTATAATCACACCTAATTTCTTATCTGATAACATAGTTTGGCTGTTTAGTTGTCTGACTAGAGAAATGAGATGAGTAACACCTTAATGATCGGTATGTGCAATAATGTATTTACGGTGTAACCTACAAAGTGTGCGTTCCATCCAATTACAATGGCTATCCTCCATGTCCTCTTAAATATACCTTACATATTCTCTATCAGTATATAGCAATTAAAGCAACATATTGAAGCTATCAATGTCTGGTGAGTGTAAACTAGATTGCATCTAATCTATTTTAAGATAGTTAGGTTGCAGACGTGTCGCTTTAATGAGATTCAGATTAATGCAGAACTGCGAGGTCATTACTGCATTGTTAATTAATATGATTGTATTTCTTTTGCAGATTAGAAATATCTCAATGTAAATTGATAAAAAAAAATATAAAAGTTTTACCCAGGAAGCTAATATGATATTTCTGGGGCACACGGCGATTTTTACATCTGGCTTACAAATGTTCACACATCAAATATATATTACTGTGTACTTTTTAGTTTCGCTATGAAAAAATAAAAACTGAAATTATATCGTTTACCATGTAGTGTATAAAACAAATGTCGAATAGCGAATAGGTTCACCAACAGGAATATGTTTATAAATCGAAAGGTTCAGTCAAAGGTAAATAATGTATTTAGCCAGACAGTTTCTCGAACCGGATCACTTGATAATTGGTACTTTGTGAGATGGTGTGAGTTACCTCTGTTTATTACGACAAGCATCTACGGTAAATAAATCGTCGCAAATCTGACTGAGCCGTTATTTCCCCTGGTCACTCTTCGTGACAGAGTTGAGTGGTTTTATCTGGATGGCCTCTTTTACGCCCTGTAGTCGTTTGTTGCTCCCTAGTAAACGTTTTGTGCCTAGCAGCGAAACAGTACCTTCGAGTATCACCAATGTAAGACACTTTCCAGTGTTTACATCTGATTTAATATGTACAGTTACACGTTTCAAAAGTGTTGTATTTCTTTGAAGGGTGGGCGGGGAGTGGGCTGCCACAATATAGCTGCACGTACGGTGGGGATTCACACCTGCATACGTGTTGTGTTTCTGAAAGATTTGCCGATCACGCTCTGAAAGTCCCTTGACACATGGCAGCACTGCTACACTATTATTTATTTGTGTTTTTATTTCTTCCTTGTTATTGTTGTTGTATTTCGCTGTCTTAATGCATCAGGAAAGGAAACGTTGAGCGCCTGCCTCATGTGAAGTTCACATTCTCTTTTGTTTTCGTGATAAGGGGAGTAAATGCCACCATCTCACAGTTACCAGTGATCAGGCGAACGGTCTAGTAGTGATTCAATTCATTTCAATTCAATAATTCCCTAATAATGTTTTCCTTTAATTAAAATTAAATGTATCCCGGTCAGTTGATATATAGCTATAATATGACATACATTGTGTTAAAACAAAGAATAATGCATGAACTATTTGAATGATTTATATTTTGACTAGATTTATTTCCCTTTACGAAAATGCACTTTTTTAAATCATAGATTCTCTATTGACCTTTTACTATAACATCATGGAAACATGTATGTATTGCTATAAACTTATTTTTGGACGGTATTACCTCCCCTATGGTTATACTAGTGTTTGGTTTAATCATATTGAAACAAATTAATTATATTTTCTTTTCATGTCGGATTAAATCCTCCTCGATCCTTTTCGAAAAAATTGGATGAGACTAGAATATGGCGACCTAATAACATCGAAACAAAGAAAAACTAGCAGACAATTAATACAACCATAGCTAGGGTCACTGAACGATGTAAACGAAATTAGAAGAAGAGTATTTAGCAAATTGGCGGTACAAAATGATTGCCTGAGAGCTGATTATCCTTCATACAAACAAACGAAGAAAATGCTCACACAACGGGGAGTGGGTTGTTTCGATTTGCAATTCCACCATTGAACACATTTGTCTATATATATTTAGTATTGTCTAGTATTTTGATATTTAACAAATGACTAAAACGAAAACTATATTGAACAATTTAATCATATTAAGAATATATGTAAACACTTTTACGACCTTTAATAAGACGTGTATACATACATATTATCTTAAATCGTGTAGAAATTATTTACTCCGATTCGTTAACGGAACGGGGATGTTTAATATCCATATATAATTGTTGTCAACCATCACTCGCAGACAAGTGTTGACGACAGGGGTATTGCCATCGGACGATCATTTGCCAAAGTGACCCTAATCTAATTCATGTGTAATTCATTGATTTAGTTATTATCTATGTTTCGGCATTATCAAGTATATCTACTCTGTAAAAAAAGTTTTGGACCATGGCAGTGTTGAACCCGTACAATGATCGCTGAACCATGACATTCTACCATAACCCTTATAATCTCAGTTGATAATTCACAATAGATCAACAATCAACAATAATTTTCGTTTACAATGAAAGTTTGCGAAAAAATAATAATCTTTTTATTTGTTACTCTAATGTGTCCGTAACTGTTACTTTGTATTGACTTTGCAACATTTTTTACAGACCCTTTGTGTATTCGCGATATTTTTTTAAATCAAATTTTGTTTGGAATTTAATGTTTCTGGTATCAAATTAACCGGATAGGGTAGACCTTTCTTACTAAAAAAAGATTCTGTCCACTAGTTTTATTTTTATATGACTTTATATACCCTGGTCCAAAACTTTTTTTACCGAGTATACATTCTTTGTCATATAGTTACTGTGCAAGACCTAAATATACAAGATGACTGATGTATGATTACCGGTTTTTCAGAATTAAATGACATTTAAATACGCGTGTTTTTCAATAGGGATGCAACCACAACTGACACTTAAAAACACAATCGTTTAAACTGCACTTGATCAGCAGGAAGATTGTAAACGAAACTGAGGTAGCAAACATAATGTTATTTAACACGCAACATCTGCATATATAATTAATGTAACAGTGACTTCATGTGAATTGTAAAACATAAATGTACACTATAAAGGACATTTCTGATGGAAATTATGCGCTCGTTTTTATTCCCAAGATAGTACATTTGAATATTTCCAAATATAATCACCTTTTAGTAAAACAAACATGCCAATGTAACGAACTTCACATTTTGGTAACAGTTTAAATAATGAAACTCAACTAATTCAACCAGAAATACAATTGATGTGCAAAGTGCGGAAATACGTAAACGAACTTTGGGAAGGGACATCAAATTCACTAATAATTCAATTACAGTGTCATTTTTCCATACGTTTACACATTAAATGGTATAAATAGTCGCGTATGAAAGAGATACACTGCATGTCAAATGATTTATTATTTAAAACTCGGACGTCTTCCCTGGGGTGGAGTGGAGGGATGCGTATGTGGAGTAACAGGGAGTCATTTTTTAATGATGTCTCCAACGAACGTTTTGATAAGGGGATTACAGTGTACAATATTTGTTTTCCTTTTTCTCCTATTTGTGGGGAGTGTAAAGGGCGTCAACATGTCAGATATACACAAAATTCAATTGCTGTATCATTTTTCTGTTTATTTATTTTAAACTTGGCAAATATACAAGTATACTCCTCTGAAAATACAAAACATGTCAACCAAGTTCAGTGTTTTCACCTTATAGGTGTGCCCAGGTGGGGGAGTGGGGCTAGGTATGTTTGGGGGATGTTGTAAGGGACTTCAAAAGGTCCAATATACACATAATTCAATTGCAGTGTCATTTTCCTATTATTATTTGTTTAAACTTGGGAAACATACAAATATACTCCTCCGAAAAATACAAGTCAAGTTCAGTGTAGGCTGGAATTGGGAGTGGGGCTTAGTGAGCGTGGGAGTGAGGGTGACGAGAAGAGAGGTAAAATGTGTCAAATATCTATTTTCTTTCTCATTAAAATGTAGAGATTTTGGTAATATCAGTATAATTTGCTCCATGGTCACCATGGGAATCTGGGATAGAGATCAAACGTTCAAATAAACAAATACCCTAAACAATTTGTATTCATTTGCATTGCATGTATACAGAAAAGCATAACTAGTACTATTTCTGATCTGAGTATCAAAGAGCAATTAAAAAAATCACATGTAAAATGGATATAGGGTTAACGGGAATTTTGACCTGTTTGAAGAAAACGTGGGTATTTGCGACGGTGCGCCGTCGAAATCGTTCTACTTTGCATTGAACTAGGCATGCACTAATCTACGTTGCTAAGGGCCTAATATGGCACATTGGTAATGAGCTAAGTTTTTTTTTTTAGGCTTCGTTTCTTAGCTCACCTGGGCCAAAGGCTCAAAGTGAGCTATTGTGACTGCTTTATGTCCGTCTTCCGTCCGTCCGTCGTCCATTAGCTCTTGGTTAAACAACTTCTACTTGCGCAATTTTGAGTAAATTTCACCTGAATAATAACGAGGGGAAATGTGTCCAACATTTTACTAATTAGGTCAATGCGACATCTAAGATGGCCGCCATTATCATATATAGTTAAAACCTTAAAAAATAGTCTCGAAAACCGCTGAACAGATTTGAAAGCTTTTATTTATAAATGATTGCCAACTCCTAAACTACAAAAGTTGTACAAAAGAAGTTCCTAGAATCAAACATGGCTGTGCCCCGGGATTCCAAAGTATGTTACTATTCAAATTTTACATGTTTTAGACTTATATAGGGGATTTTTAAACGACATCTCCTCAAAAACCGCTTGACCAATTTTGACAAAATTTCACGTGGACAATACTGCAACAAAAAAGAGAAACTCTTTGAAATTTTAAGAAATAAACAAGAACCAATGATACTGAGGTCAGTGCCTTCCTAAATTGAACAAATTAGGTCAATGTAACATTCAAGGTGCAACCTAACTACCTTAAACTGGCCTGAGATGAAATGATGATTCCAATACTTAAGTTACTGATTCTCACTGATTAAATGCTTACTAAAATGTCTCTTGAAGAAGAGTGAAGTTAAAGACGCCACTGAACGAGAATATTTCAGAATAGTTCAGAGTTAAGTATTTGGATGGCGACACCTGTAAGAACATGATACAGTTTATTAATCTATAAAGACATAGTATTATTATTCCACATTACAGGCCAATGTCGTACTGCTCATCAAGCTCCGCTAGTAAGACCATTAAACAGCCAAATGAGATTAACAGATAATTATTCCATTGCACTTTGATTTATAGGGGACAGTTATACTATACTGAGCAAATTAAATTTAGCACAAAAATGAATGTCATTTCAATAGACGAGAAGGAAGCGTGTATGTTCGGGGTCAATGATAAAATGACATAGATATGACCAATACTAATTGTACACAGTCATTTGTAAACAAAATCGGTGATACAAATAAAACAATTATGATGGGAACATACTTTTATAGGTGATACAAATAAAACAACTATGATGTGAACATAATTTTATAGGTGATACAAATAAAACAACTATGATGGGAACATACTTTTATAGGTGATACAAATACAACAACTATGATGGGAACATCCTTTTATAGGTGATACAAATAAAAACAACTATGATGGGAACATACTTTTATAGGTGATACAAATAAAACAGCCATGAATGGAACATACTTTTATAGGTGATATAAATAAACAACCATGATGGGAACATACTTTTATAGGTGATACAAATAAAACAACTATGATTGGAACATACTTTTATAGGTGATACAAATAAAACAACCATGATTGGATCATACTTTTATAGGTGATACAAATAAAACAACTATGATTGGATCATACTTTTATAGGTGATACAAATAAAACAACTATGATTGGAACATACTTTTATAAGTGATGCAAATAAAACAACTATGATGGGAACATACTTTTATAGGTGATACAAATACAACAACTATGATGGGAACATCCTTTTATAGGTGATACAAATAAAAACAACTATGATGGGAACATACTTTTATAGGTGATAAAAATAAAACAACCATGAATGGAATATACTTTTATAGGTGATATAAATAAACAACCATGATGGGAACATACTTTTATAGGTGATACAAATAAAACAACTATGATTGGAACATACTTTTATAGGTGATACAAATAAAACCACCATGATTGGAACATACTTTTATAGGTGATACTAATAAAACAACCTTGATGGGAACATACTTTTATAGGTGATATAAATCAAACAACCATGATGGGAACATACTTTTATAGGTGATACAAATAAAACAACCATGATTGGAAAATACTTTTATAGGTTATCGAAAAACTTTCTTATTTCAATGAAAAGGAAGGTAATTTAAAATTACAAATTATTTGTTTTTGTTTGTTTGAGAATAACAATCGTTAGTAAACAAAATCGGTGATACAAATAAAACAATTATAATGGGAACATACTTTTATAGGTGATACAAATAAAACAACTATGATGGGAACATACTTTTATAGGTGATACAAATAAAACAACCATGATGGGAACATACTTTTATAGGTGATATAAATAAAACAACTATGATTGGAACATACTTTTATAGGTGATACAAATAAAACAACCATGATGGGAACATACTTTTATAGGTGATATAAATAAAACAACTATGACTGGAACATACTTTTATAGGTGATACAAATAAAACAACAATGATGGGAACATACATTTATTGGTGATATAAATAAAACAACCATGATGGGAACATTCTTTTATAGGTGATACAAATAAAACAACCATGATGGGAACGTACCTTTATAGGTGATACAAATAAAACAACTATTTTGGGAATATACTTTTATAGGTGGTACAAATAAAACAACTATGATGGGAACATACTTTTATAGGTGATATAAATAAAACAACCATGATGGGAACATACTGTTATAGGTGATACAGATAAAACAACTATGATGGGAACATACTTTTATAGGTGATACTAATAAAACAACCTTGATGGGAACATACTTTTATAGGTTATATAAATCAAACAACCATGATGGGAACATACTTTTATAGGTGATACAAATAAAACAACCATGACGGGAACATGCTTTTATAGGTGATACAACTAAATCAACTATTTTGGGAACATACTTTTATAGGTAATACAAATAAAACAACTATGATGGGAACATACTTTTATAGGTGATACAAATAAAACTAATATGATGGGAACATACATTTATATGTGCTACAAATAAAACAACTATGATGGGAACATTCTTTTATAGGTTATCGAAAATCTTTCTTATTTCAATGAAAAGAAAGGTAATTTAAAATTACAAAATTTTAAGTTTTTTTTTGTTTGAGAATAACAATCGTTTGTGAACACATTTCTGCGGGTTTTAAACAATGACAGAATGGTCAATTCTTGTCAATGCCAGACATTAAATTTGTTCAAAGCAATGCGTTTATATAACGAAATAATTTGTTTTTAATATATATATGAGGTAATTCTGAGATTTAGAAAATAATAAAATAACACAGGTTTTTGAAATTTACAGCCTTACCTAGCATTTATAATATCTTCAAACAATTATGTCAATGTTCATATGTTTAATCTTTGCTTCTAAAATGTAGTACTAAACTTTTTTGTTCGGGATATGTTATTTCACGTTAACGTTCATTGTTTTTTGAATAAATATATGTGTACTCAAATGATATTTGACATATGCCAAAAAGGATATTGATGTCCCACTATCAAATTCATTTTAAATAAAATTAACGTTTTTATCACTTATGGTGGATACAGAGCAGAACTACTTAATATACAATGCAAACACACAGACCACTGTTTTGAAATGTTCCGCCAAAGGAATGAATTAATTACTCTTAACGGTTTATTGTCTTGTTGCACTGACTTTTGCCAAGACATTGAATACTTGCTTTTGGGTTCTCTAGGCTCTGTTTATATGCATACTTTAATATACTTATATTGCCTATTGATGCTGCTTTGTTTGTAAGAGAATATCGAGGTTTGCTGCACCATAGTACGTGATTTAATCCCCCCAGCGGCCTTTGTTTTTGACACTGACCGTTCCAAAACGCCTTTTTTTTCAAACGTGTTTTGTTTGTGATTTCATATCTTTATGAAAATGAACGACATAATGCGATTTCAAATCAGTAATAAAAAATTGATACACTTATAAGGAAAATCAGATATAAACGTCGAACATGAAATGAAGCATTCATGTCCATAAGTCAACAGAAAGCACGCACAGAAACAAAAAAACAAGTTTAAAGATGACTGAAAGGCAAGACACGACAAATATAGATATACAAATCGAACAGGAAAATGAGCATTCAAGGACGACAGTCAACCACAAACACACACAGAAACAAAGAACAACTTTAAAGATGATTAAAAGGCCAAATAAGACATCACAAACACAAACGGGTTGACAATAGGGCTACCGCCTTGGAACGGTCAGTGGCAAAAATGGCCTCTGGGGGTTTAAACCTGGTTCTAGAGTGCACCAAACCTCACACTTACCCTACTGTCATCCCAATAATACAGGACAGTGTAAATAAATAAATACCCGCCTTGAACTATTCTCTAACCAACAAGGCAGCATTAATAGGCAATATAACTAAAACACAATGATGCTCGTATATATGTAAATACAACAAAACAATAGCCTAGAAAGCCAGAAAGAAGGTACTCATAGTATTGGCAGAAGGCAGAGCAACAAGAGAACAAACCATTGAAGGAACGACAACACAGACAAACATAAAACGTCACCGTTCTTTTGGGCATTGGGTCAACAGCCTGACCGGTCATCGCACCATTAAAGAGGAAAGCATAGTGGCGAACTGTAAATGGGTCCACCACCAAGCATGCAGTGCGTTGCAAAATGATAGGGTCATAACCACTACTTTTTATAAACCGTTTAACACGTTTAACAAAGATAGTATGAAAGTGATCATGACCAAGGATCTTACGAAGTTTATAACATACATCACAATAGAAGTCAGGTTGTGATAGTCCTTGTCGCAGAAGAGTTCTTAAATTACTTTTATATTTGGAAAGAAGATTAGGGTTACGATCATAAAATGTAACAAAGCTTTTACGAAGTTTATGGTAACGGTAGCCCTGATGGAGTAGCTTTTTTAGTTATACAACGATAACGAATATTAAAGTCCTCAACTCGAGTACAAGCTCTAGAATAACGAATAAGTTGAGACACATAGACCCCATAAGAAGTTGCCATGGGAACATCCCCATCTAAATGGGGATTATTAACTATATCAAAATTAAAATCATCTCTCTTGTCATATATTTTGCTAATTATTTCACCATTATTAATAGAGAGATATAAATCGAGAAAAGAAGCATTAGTATCACAAATATTAGCTTTGTTGAAGTTCTGTAAGGTATATATTAATAAGCATAGTAGAGTGTCATTAAAGGCTTCAATAACATCTGACTTGGTATCTGGTGAAATACCCAATAGTAAAAACACATTTCGTACCCACAACGATACCAACAATGTGTCGGTAGTTCCATACCATTCCATAAGATTTCATATAATAGAAAAATAAGTGATTCACAAACTTCATGGCCAGTCCACGTAGTGTAATTGCCATTAGTAAAAAAAACTTTAATGTTGTTACAGGCCAAACATGTAGTATTTTCCCTAGCAAAAGTGTTTTGAATGAGAGCAATAAGCTTGTCTTTGATAAGGCTGTGTGGTAAAGTTGTACATAATGTAGAAAAATCATAAGTACTTATAGAAGAAGCTTGACGTCCATTGCAAATAGTATCAAGAATGTCGCCTGAAGTTTTAAAAGACCAAAATAAATTAATCCCAGAGTTTTGATAAGCTTTAGTACAATATTATTTAACGTGATCTTTAACGGCAGTTAGACAAGATGTTAAAAGTTTGGTGATATTTCTAGTGGTGCAACAACTAGAATTTGAAATAAAACGGGCTTTATATGGTTGTTTGTGTAATTTGGGAATCCAGTGCATCATTGGATGTCTGTTTGCTTTTCGTCTATTTCAGCCTTGAAAGTATTGCACTGAGTGATATGCCTCTAAACAAAATTATCTGCATTACTGTATTGTTGGTTAAGAGTTGCTGTAGTCGTTAGTCAATACATACTGAAAAGGGGATCCCTTGAAAGCAACAAACACAAACAAGACAGAAAAGTAGCAATCTCGGTTAATGTGAGTCTGTTCATGAGAGGCAATTTATAATGCAACGCAACCCACGCCCCTTGTTCCGGCTTAAGCGGAATTTTAATTTAACAACACAAAAGTGAGTTTGATGATCCCAAGGGATCAGTAGGTATTAACACTACTGACTTGTAGTCGGGGCGACTTTGTACGGCCTCCACACATCACTAAACAAACGCTAGTGTAAATGTCAATAAATGCTGAAAAGGGGATCCCTTGAAAGCAACAAACACAAACAAGAGAGAAAAGTAGCAATCTCGGTTAATTTGAGTCTGTTCATGGGAGGCAATTTATAATGCAACGCAGCCCACGCCCCCTAGTTCCGGCTTAAGCGGAATTCTAATTTAACAACACAAAGAGTGGGTTTGATGATCCCAAGGGATCAGTAAGTAATAACACGACTGATTTGTAGTCGGGGCGACTTTGTACGGCCTCCACACAGCACTAAACAAAAGCTAGTGTAAATGTCAATACATACTGAAAGGGGATCTCTTGAAAGCAACAAACTCAAACAAGAGAGAAAAGTAGCAGTCTCGGTTAATTTGAGTCCGTTCAACGCTTATATGAGTATTATATAGAGAGAGAGTCTGTGTTATTTTATTATTACAACACATAGGTTTGCAGATGTCAGACAAGGTTAGGATAGTATCTGTCTAGTTCGTTGTCTAAAGGCTTTCCTTTCTCGCTCATTATTTATAGTATTTTTCTGTTAAACTCCACGAAAAATACGACATTCTTTATAGTCATATCTCGATTTGAATGCGATTTTTTGTTCTACATCCCTTAGTATACGATACGATATTACTGCAGAAGTAAATGCAAACTGGAAAGGAATACCAGTATATGTGGTATGCACACTAAACAAAAACTGTGTTTTAAATATATATATCAAGATTTGCATAAGTGACACAAGATAGCGATATAAATTAGCAATATGCGGGCGAAATTGAACTTAAACATACATTGATAAATTTGATGATAACGCTACGGGTTCAAAAGAAATAATTTCAAAAATATGTGTTCGTAATTTATTATATAATTGCTTTCGATTTCGATATGATTAAGGTATTACAAATATGAGATGTATGGTCCTATAGACACCACATCATCCAAACTCAATGTCATCATAGGTCCACACTGTACTACAAACAAGGAGCAATATTTAATTAATTATACAATGAAAAAGACAAAATACAACAGAAAGGGTGGTGAAGACAGGGTAACCGACTTGGAACGGTCAATAGGCAATTAGGCCTACAGGTTTGCTTGAATCGATTTTATATGTACACAGACCTCGCTATTATCCTATGTTCATCGCCCAAATAGGCGAGCGATGCCAACAAAACTACATCCCATCAAAAGGAATTCTCTAATAAGGGTTGTGATATTCGCAGTCGCAGTTGTGTTTTAAGGTTGGTGTTGTACTTCTCCAGGTTTTCTTTGCGGCGGTAAAACTTTGAGAAAGATCTACGTAGTTTGTGATAACGAAAGCCCTGCTGAAGACGTTTACTTGTAATAAATTGATTTCGATCGTTGAAGTCTATAAATTCATTACAAGCTCTAGCAAAACGAATGAGTTGGGAGATATAAACCCCGAATGATGTAGCACGAGGTACATCCCCATCCACGTGTGGATAGTTAACGATGTTAAAGTTGAAGTGATCTCTCTTATCATATATTTTAGTATGTATGAACTCATTAGAAATTGAGAGATGAAGATCAAGGAATGCTGCTTTAGTATCCGAACTGTTGGCTTTATTCAACGTGAGCTCTGGTGGATAAATGTTAGTAACCATATGAGAAAAGAACGAATTAACAATAGTTGAGTATTTCATCTAGATACCGAGATGTATGATTAAACGCATCAATAACTTCACTCTGGCTAGCAGGTGACAAACCCAACATAATATCTCTTTTATAGCAGTACAAAAATAAAACCGCGACAAGTGGCGTACAGTTAGTACCCATAGGAATACCAAAAACCTGGCGGTAAACAGTTTTACCGTATCTAATCAAGGTGTTATCGAGAAGAAAAAATAACGCTCTACACACATCAACACAAGTCCACAAATTATAATTATCAATAGGGGCGTATGTAAAGAAAGCCCTGACATTATTACAAGCTACACACGTTGTACTTTCTGTAACAAATGTCTTCCGATTAAGCTGAAGCAATTTATCTTTGATTAGATTTTGTGGCGGAGTAATATTTAGTGTGGAGAAATCGTAGGTGCTTAGAGAAGAGGCATGAACATACTTACACCGTAGTTTATGAAGGACTTCTCCAGAGGTTTTGATAGACCAAAAACAGATTAATTCCAGAGTTTTCAAGAGCCTTTCCGCAATACTTAATAATATGTTCTTTAATCGCGGAAAGTCAGAAAGTCAATAGTTTCGATATATTGTTCGTGGTACATGAACTTGAATTAGCAATACAACGTGCTTTGTATGGAATGTTGTGGAGTTTGTGTATCCAGTACATTGTAGGGAGCCTCGTCTGCTTACTATTACAGAAACTGTTATAGTCTCCATAAAGGTCACATGCTGGGAAACAATGTCCTTTTCCAGCAAAGGTGTGGTTAGATAAGCAGAAGTGCTCGCTAGCTCTGCATTCAAAGTATTGATATAATGTAAGCGTCAGACAATAATTATATTGTTGAAAACTTTGTACTTTTATTTCCATTTTCGTGTCAAGTTGAGCACTGAAAACAGAATAATACCAGGCTGTGTACATATAAACTCGATTTAAGCTAACCAGTAGTCCTTATTGAATTTTGAACGTTCAAAGTCGGTACCCATGTCTTCACCACTCGTTGTGTTGTGTATTGCCCTTTTCATTGTATATTTAATTTGCTCCCGGCTTGTGGTGCAATGCGAACCTAAGGTGCTGTTTTATTAGGACCATTTCTTCTCATTTGAGCTACTATTGTCAATCAGAAAAGCTTCCGAGATGTACGGATCAAAGACAAGAACACATTTGACAGATGTACTATATTTTAATGAAATGTACTGTTTGGTTTAAACATTGTAATGCTACTGTCTTAAAAAAACGTGTCATCGTTCATAATAGAAATGAAAGGATTTACAAACAAATGCTTTATAGCGACTGGTAAGACTAATGGAACATGTCGGTCAAATTTCATGTGTGAATCGGTTGATTAGATTGAGCACATTAAAATCATTAAACTTAATAAACAAGATACATTTGTCAAATATGACGTCACAAACACAAAAGGGTTGAGAATAGGGCTACAGCCTTGGAACGGTCAATGGCAAAAATGGCCGCTGAGTTCATCAGCACAGTTTACAATAACAATTCAATAAAGTTTGTTTAGAGTATTTTTATATTTGTTTACTTAACTTCAAGTGGATGATTAGTAGTCATAGGTTAGCGTCATCAATAATTACTGATAAACATGATAAAGATAACTCCTTTGGAATCAAAATACACAACCAAAATAATGTAGTAGTAGATTCGGTTTTATTGTGAACGTTTTGAAGGGTTGTGCAATAAACACCACCACTCACGCTACCTAGCACCGGCTAAAGCGGTATTCTACATTAAAGCCACCGATATTGGGCTCTTTGATTCCAAATGTATAGTAAAAATTACATTTTTTTTAAAAAGTTTTCTGACACTCGTTAGCGTTTAAACCAGTAAGTGAATAAGTAGTTAACAAGTGCAATTGATTATTAGATTGAAAACTAATAATCCACGCGCTTGCAATCAGTACTGTTATTCATTCGATCTTTGGAGATCCTTATAGTTAGTTATCGGTGGTACATTTTCAATTTCTTTTCGTTTTCTTACTTAATTTTCAATTCGGTGGTTCCACTACTCCGGCCGATAAAAGGCTCTGGGTATTGTTTAACCACTCATAGGATATGTTGTCTGCTTTTTAATTGAGTCTTTTGGCTGTTACTTGTGATACGCAGGCTTCATAACCGCTACTCTCAACAAAATTCCTTTATGCGCATTGTTTATTCTGGGAAGTAAGTAACAAACAACTTGTAGGTGTAGTGTCGATAAATGCCACAATGTGACTTTTTATTCACAAGAGTGTGAATGTGTTTAAAGTTCAAATAGTGGACATGTTATATTGCATGAAACTTTGTAATATTATGTAACACATATTAATTACCGTTAATTACATGATGAAACTGATAAAGAATAAAGCACTATAAAATTAGATGTACTAAATATTACTATGCAATATTACGTAATATAAGTTGTTACACGATTTGTCGTTAATTGGAAATAACTGTTTTTGTATTAAAAACATTAATGATGTTTATATAATCCTATTGGTAGATGTATTTTTAATTAGCTATGGCGATTTTCGCCTATTCACGGAGCTTACAAGTAGAATAAAGTCAAAACGAGCGCTATGGTATATTGAGCATTTATATATTTATTATATTTTGTAGGGTGGTTGGTTGGGGCTTGTGGCGGTCTTAGAATTTTCCACTCCGACTGGCTGTTGTAAAACACAGAGCCTGAATGGGATATGTTACAGATAACTCCGACTGGCTGTTGTAAAACACAGAGCCTGAATGGAATATATGTTACAGATAACCCTGGCGATGATGGCGGGGGGGGTGGGGGGGGGGTGTGTGGCACCCCCGCTGTTTTAATAAGCCAATGGTATTCGTTTTGTGTTATGAACACTGAAGCGCGTAATTGGTTGATAAACCGGGGTCCAGGCCGTGCGTACAGAGAACAAACGCTTGCTTTGCATAAATATCCAATTACTTCGCAATTCGATTTTTTTTGTTTATTTCGCTCTTCGGGGCATACACTTTTATTAAAGCCTGGGACAATATGATTAGAGAATAGGTTCATGTTTATAAATCCAGAGGCTCAGTCAAAAGTAAGAAATGTATTTAACCAGACAGTTTCTCGAACCAGATCGCTAATAATTGGTAATTATGAGATGGAGTGAGTTAATTCCCTTTATCATGTTTATTACATAATGCATCTACGGTAAATAAATGGCCGCAAATATGGCCGGTATGTCCCATCGTCACTCTTCATGACAAAGTTGAGTTGTTTTATCTGCATGGCCTCCTTCACGTTCCGAAGTCGTTATTTGCTCGCTAGTAAATGTGTTGGTGCCTAGCGAATAACTACCTTCCAGTATCTCCAACGTAAGATACTTTCCAGTGTTTACATTTGACTTAATATGTACAGTTGCACGTGTCAAAAGTGTTGTATTTCTGTTAAAGGGTGGGGTTGGGGGCGGCCACAATATAGCTGAAAGTCCGGTAGGGTTTCACACCTGCATATGGGTTGTGTTTCAGTAAGATTCGCTGATCACGCTTTGAAAGTCACTTGACACATGGCATTACTGCTAAACTCTTAGATGTAACTGTGTCAGTATATCTGTTTATCTGTGTCAGTATTGTCTGTTTATGTGTGTCAGTATTGTTGGATTGTATTTGGTCTGTTTACTTATTGCTTCCTTGTTCTTGTTGATGTCTTGATGGAGAAGGAAAGGAAACCACAAACTACGAGCTCCTGCCTGACTGATGTGAAGTTATTATTATCTCTTGTTCTCATGATAACTGGAAGTAACTCCCATCATCTCACAGTTACCAGTAATTAAGCGAACAGTCTAGTAGCGGAACTCACTGGATAAATACATTATTTGCTTCTAAGCAGTGTTCAGATGAACCTTCGGATTTAAATCTAAAAGAAGTTAATTTCGATTCCCTAATAATGTTTTCCTTTAATTAAAGTACATTTATCGCGATCAGTTGATTAATAACTATAATATAATTTACATTGTGTGTAATAAACAAAGAATAATGCATGCACTGTTTGAGTAATTTTTAATTTGTCTAGATTTATTTCGCTTTAAGAAAATGTACTATTTTTAAATTATAGATCCTCTATCGAGCTTTTACTATAACATCATGGAAACATGTATTTATTGCTATACAATGTATTCCTACTCTACGGTTATAATACTGTTTGGGCTGGTAAAAAAACAACAAATTAATTATATTTTGTTTTCATGTTGGATTAAATCCTCTTTAATATTTTTCGAGAAAATGTGAAAAGACAAGAATAGAATATGGCGACATAATAGCATCGAAACCAAAGAAAAACTAGAATAAACATAAGACAATAATAGCTAGGAACGAACGATCAAAAATAAATAACAAGAACCTTATTTAGCAAACTGGCATTACCAAATGATTGCCCGAGGTTGGTTATGCTACGTACAGTCCAACGAAGAGAATGATGATACAAAGTATTTTTGGGTTTCTATGTATAACTAAATACATTTATTTAACTGTATTTTAATATTGCCTAGTCTTTTTGATATTTAACAATAGACTTAAACAATAGCTATATTGAACAATTTAATAATATACTGAAAGGAAAAAGAAACGCAACTCGGGAATTTCCGCTATATATTGTATGTATATGGTATCCCGTTAATCGAATGGTACATGGCTAAGTAAGACCTTTACTTTCGAAAAAAAAGACTAAATAAACACGTAACACAGCAAATAGCAAATTCCTGCTATGTTTCATTATTGACAGAGTACGAGTTTGGCGCAAACATAGGATGCAAACTTTTGCAAACTCCTTACGTTAAATACAGTACTTAACAGGCTCAATCTTTCAAAGAGGATCTTCAGCATTTATGAATTTCGTGTTACAACGTGTACTGTGATTACAACGTCCCCAGCATCACAGTTGTGGCCTTTCTCCAACTAACTGCAATTTTTTTTATACAAAATATCTTGGGATTTCCTTGGAATATATATGGAATTAAGTGTGCAGAATATATACAATATAAAGCGGAAATTCCGTGGTGCGTTTCTTTTTCTTTTCAGAATATAATGAGTATTTGTAAACAGTGATATAAACACATTGCAATATAATATTTTTAATACGACCTTTAATAATATCGTATAAACATATTATCTTAAACTATATATTAAATAGTGTAGTAACTATTTACTGCGATCCTAATCTTTGACAGGGTCTTTTAACATCAAATAAATAATAGCAATCAAACGCATAGTATTGCCATCGGATCGGAGGGACCCTAACCTAAATCAACGTGTCATCCTACCCATACTCTGAGGTACTTTACTGGCACGGTTTAAAGTCGAGTGGGCACAACAACTGTAATCTAGATACAATTATATATATATGATAACACAACTGTTCAGTTATGAGGTTTATTGAAACGTCGATTGTTTGTTTTGTATCTAGAAACTATAAAGGGCCTGCTATTCGTCTTTGCATATATTCATAAATAAATATACACAATTTATATATGTATGTGTGTTTAATATATTTGTATAATTATGTAATTTACTGTGCGCCTTTTATGTAATATAACTAACGTTTAAAAGAGTGCTTATAAGTTGATTGCACCCTATCCCGACTTATATTCTCTGTCATGGACGCCAGTTGATGTCTAAACTGCACAAGTATTTATTTAGGGATTTTGATTCTAAACTAAGTTGTCCCTAAAATTCATTATTGTCTCTAAGATCTCTAGGTTAACACAAGAAATCCGCGGATTCATAGACTAATAATTCGCTTAAGAGACTGGACGTTTAAAACAAAAGGAAAACGCAAACACGTACACTGGACAAAAGCTATTTTCCATACAATTGAAGTTCAATGACTGATCCTTTATATAACAATGAGATCTACTACCAAATATACAAAATTGTTCCGGGTTTAGGAGCTCCAATGCATTTAGTTCCTGAGAACAAACCTCAACGCTTACACTTTACGTCAAACAATGCAAGTTTTTCCGAAGATAAAAAATAAAAATAAACATACAATGTTCAAAAGATTATTGTCAAGGTAAGTCCATGTCAAAAAGATATGTCTTATTGTCAAAGTAAGTCCAAGTCCAATGCGCTAAAAGTTAAAATTCAGCATGTTTCGCCTTATATACTTTCCACGGGGGCGCATTAATTGTTTACATGCATAACCACAGTAAAATTTTTCCTGTTTTCGAGTGGTTGATAATCTCACAATTTCGTGGTTAAAAAACAAATTTGGTAAAATAAATGCTCTCATGTTATTATATTTTATTTATTAATTAATAAACAACGCTGAAAATGTACTTTGAAACATTTATCTGGCATGTTTTAATTTGTATGACCTTTCACTTCTGCCTCAGGTCACTCCTGGAGAGGGCGTGGCCATGTCCATGTTATATTTAGGATATCGCTACCTACCGGGCGTGTTTACATTATGTGACAGAGGCCTTTAAAAGGTCTCTTTCCAACTGAAAACTTGAATTTCTTTTCCCCAACTCCGGCTTACAGTTTTCCCAATCAAAAAGCATCAATCTCTCAGAATTTGAGAAAAAACATTAATTATCTGCCATATGTTGTTGTCAGTTCTGAATGAGATGTCAGTTATTATAATAAATAATTGACGAAAATATAAATAAAGCATAGTATTGTCAAATTTTGTTTAAATAGTATGTATTTTCCAAACCGAGAAAAAAGCGCGTGTTTTCCCCAAAATGTACTTTCCTGGGCCTCTTCCCAATTTTGTGGAAAACAAATTTGAATTAATGGCATTTGCATTACTGAGAAATGGAATTGAATAAGTTATACAGAAAAACTAAATACTGTAATAAATTTAATTTTGAAAATCATAACTTAGCTATATACATATTTCTTGAGAATATTTCTGGAACTTGACCTTTACATTCTTGTTGAATCCGACACATTTTATATCACGAATCTACGACAGTTTATAATCGGGTGTATAGTCGAAACTATTACGAGATACACAGTTCCAAGAACAAAAAAGTGCTCAGATAAGCCCCTCCACCACCCACCCTCTCAGTCCAACCCAACGTTTACCGTTGTATCCGTCCATGTAGATTGCAGGATCCTCTCTCATAAAGAAGCCTTTTACAGAGCACGTCATCTTTAAGAGTTCATCTAGGGCTATATAATACTGTGGTTAGTTGTTTACAGATGTCATGCAAATAGCAGCTAATTGGTTATAGTTGATTACCTATTCACTAATAACGAGGCGACAAAATTTGTATTGATCCTGGCGTCGGAAGTTGGCACGATGTTACTCAAAAAATATATTATATTTGTGGATCGCTGTGATCTAGTGGTAGATCGTTGGACCATGGTCGAAAGTTGTGAGTTCGATCGCCGCTATGACAATATGTTTTGTGACCCTGAGCAAGACATTCTATCTGCATTTGCTTAGTAATAGTTCTACCCAGTAAGACATCGAGAGTGATTAAAATAAGTTCAGAGAGCTTTCATTACAATCGATGCTAAATAAAAAAAGTTTAATTAAATATATTGTAATTAACCCTAAACAGTCGTTTTCAATTCAATAATCAATTAAACATTCGTTTTAGTTTGATCATGTGTTTGTCATTTTCATCAGCCATGGCATGTTCATCGCAAAACTAAATGCGCTTAAGTTATAAATTAGATGTCCATTTAATTTTTAATCGTAGTATATATTAAATGGAAAACAGCGATGTAGCGCCACTGCAATCCAGCGACTAGATGCAAGCTGATGCTAAGGACGAGGCTCTATCAACTACCAGCAATATGAATCGGTTTTCACCAAGGAAGACACATGAGACATCACAAAACAAGCAGGGCGACGACGACGGAAGAAGCTGTGAAACACAACTGCAAACACTAGTACACGATCTAGCAGAGGCCTTTGACAAAGTAAAGCAGCTGTGTCGCATCATCCTAGACTTCTTCAAAGCCTTCGACCTCGTGCCATACCTATGGCTACTTGCAAAGATTCACCACTACGGTATCCGAGGCCAACCACACAACTGGATCAAGTATTTCTTATCCGACAGAAATCATCAGGTCATTGTAGATGGAACTACATCCTATAAGGCACCAGTGGTTAGCGGGTTTCCCCAAGGGACTGTCCTGTCCTAACTCTGCCTGAAGTTCATCAGTGACCTGTCAGACTATGTAGCGGCAAATACACGATTGGTCGCCCATAATTGCATCATCTATAGGGAAAACAAACACAATCCAGGACGGCCTCTCTTTTTAAGAAGATCTGACCAAGCTAGCACAGCGGGAAGAAACATGGAGTATGTCCTTCCATCCCGACAAGTGTAATGTGCTGAGTGTTACAAGGGGGCTCGAACACAAGTCATATGACACAAGTTTCTTCAACTATAGAATGATGTAGATAATCACTATTCTGAACATATCACTTAAACAGTAAATTTGTATTGAACTTCACAGAACCAAACTTACTATAACGATTATTTATCCTTGAGAGTGGAACATAAATTTCATTGAAAGAAGTAGGTGAAGCAATGCATATCTATAATTTATTAATTAATATTACGTATTTATTACCTACTTTTGGCATTATCTGACACGTATAGACTTTATTCTCCTACTGAAACTGTGCACGAGCTAAAACGACAAGATGAATAATGTATTTATACCAGGTTTTCAGAATTAGAAGACACTTAAATACGCGTGTTCTCCACATGTCACGCAGCCATAACCGATACTTAAAAACGCAATCGTTAAACTGCTCTTGATCAACAGCCAAATGGAAAACATCAATGAGGTAACAGACATAGTAACGTAATTTTTATTTAACATGCAATATCTGCATACATAATTGATATAACTGTGACGGCATTTGCATTGTAAACCATAGACGTTCATCATAAAAGACATTTCTGATGGAAATTATACGTTACATTTTTTTTAAGATTCGTTATTATTCCCAAGATATTAGATTTAAATATTTCCATAAATAATCACCCACCTTTTAGTAATGAAGAACAATATAACATACGTCACATTTTGGTAACTGTCTAACTAGTGGAAATGAACCTCATAGTATCCATTTTATTAGCAACGTCTACGTTATATTTACATAATTGCTGACGATTTTCTAGGATGGTATTTTGGAGGACAAACAGTCGTATAATTCAAAGTAATTCTTAAAACGATAGTCTTCCAATATCATATTAGCTACACATTCTTAACATGTATTATGCTACTTTTATCTCTTGATTGTGTTTGTTGCTTCCAAGGGATCCTCTTTTCATTATTTATTAGAGTATATAAAGCATTTATTTCAATGCATCTTTTTGGTATTTATTGTTGTATACATTTGCCAATGACAATTGCACATTTAATTAAAATTCATTATAGAAATGGATAATCTGGGACTGGTTTGTCCCGTGGCAGTTTATTGTGAGTAGGTGGTGTATCATGTAATGGCGTGGTATTCCAGTGAGGAAGCACTATATAGTTTTGCAACACAGAATACAACAGACAGGTTAACATTTCCAGCAGACTGTTTTTACAAGAAATATCATTTATGCGCTTTGTTTATTCTGTGAAGTAAGTAACACAGACTAGTCAGTGTAGTGTCGATATATACCAAAATTGTTTATCCACAAGGGTGTGAATATGGTTTGGTTAAAATGTAATATCATATGTGACGGAACAAATATTATTTTCCGGTAATTATATAACGAAAATGATATCGAATAAAGCACTATAACAATGTTACACAATGTGTGGTTAATTGGAAATAACTGTTTTGCTATTAAAAACAGTAATCATGTATGCATAACCGGGACAGCTAATTTATCGGTGGTATTATCTATTCATGACAAGAGCTTTATCGAAGCAATATATACAGAAACCATCGTATTCTAGACATCAGATGGTTCTTAACTGATATACAATTAGATTACGTTACGGTGTTTATTACAAAACTGCAAAGCAAATCATTATTGGCAGACATGCGTTTCTTTCATACCGGATAAGGTTATCCGCGTTTTACATGGGTAATGGAAAGCCTGATCTTACACATTGGGGAAGATAAAAGTGGCACGCTGATATCAACAGTGACAGTTGCATGACTTCATTGATTATATAAACAATGCAAAACGTGAATAGTTGGCGACGTCAATGCGCAGAATGTAAATGGAATGCAATAAAAAGAATCAATCATGGGTATCCGGTTCAAATATGGAAATTCTAACCCTCCGTATAAATGCTTTTTCCGAAACATCGCCAGAGACTCGGTTCCGATAAAAACAATTATACCTCGTTTTGGAATTCCAGATCTTCACTGTATACCCACGAAATATTCTTATAATATTGCCTTTGTATAATATTATATGTTTATTCAGATAATTCCAATGGGTCATAAGACCCGAGAGGATACAACAAATACATATAAACTTAATATAACTGCTTAAACCACGACCAGAGTATATCTAGTGAAATAGTGGCCGCATCTAGATTATACGACATATTTCACACTGTATTGTTTCCTTGTATACTGCCTCATTTACTTTGCATTGAACTAGGCATGCATTACTATACGTTGTCAAGGGTCCAATATGATACATTGGTAAGGAATTACCTTTATGGTTTTATAAGTTTCCGTAGGACAAAATAATGACAAAATTGATTTGCTTATTCACTGTTTTAACGCTAATGGATGTCAGATATCTTCAAACAATTAGCATATGACAATGTCTAACTATGACAACAGTGCACTCTCATTATTTCTCGAGCAACTAATCTCATGAAATGGAAGTGAAAACATGAAAGTATACAAAGCAATCATGATTGCACCTTTTGAAAACCTGAAAGTGGAGGTTGGTGCATAAACTTGTGTCCCTTTGGGTTTCTGGTCGTACCCTAGATTTGAGTTCTCTTCGGTTGCAACTGGTGTGGTCGATCAGTATGATTCCGGATTCAACATGATATTAGGCGATTCTAAATATGTTTGTATATATACATATACTTGTATCCTAATTTCTCCGGATGTGGAATATATTTTTTGATATGTCCTTTTGATAGGATTTGAGCGCTGAAAGATTATAGAAAGGTTGTGTACACCTAAACGACATCATAAACACAAAAGGGTTGACAATAGGGCTTTCGCCTTGGAACGGTCCGTGGCTAAAAAGACCACTGGGGGTTTACACCTGGTTCTAGGGTGCACCAAACCGCACACTTACCCTATTCCATCCCAATTGAACGGGTCAGTGTAAATAAAGAAATCCCCGCCATGAAATAATCTCTAACCAACACGGCAGCGTTAAAAGGCAATATAAGTAAAACACCTAGATGCTCGTGTATATAAATACAAAACAAGCAAAAGCCTAGAAAGCCACAATGAAGGTACTCGATGACTTGGCAGAAGCCAGAGCAACAAGAGAATAGACCATTGAGGGCACGACAAGACAAGACCGCGGACAAACATCAAACGCCATCGTCCTAATGGGTTTTAGGTTGGCGTCATCATAGGGTCCACATCCTGTCCGGTCATCGTACACTTAAAGAGGAAAGCGTAATTGCGAACTGTAAACGGGTCCACCACCAAGCATGCAGTTCGTTGCAAAATGATAGAGTCAGAACCTCGTTTGATAAACCTTTTAACAAGTTTAACAAAGGTAATATGAAAGTGATCATGAACAAGAATCTTACGAAGTTTGTAAATCACATCACCATAGAAGTCAGGTTGTGATAGTCCTTGTCGTATAAGAGTCCTTAAGTTGCTTTTATATTTGTAAAGCAGCTCAGGGTTAGGATACTAAAATTTTGCAAAGGTACATCATTTACAATTGCCTTTCCATTTACGGTTTTGGAAGTTCTCTGTATATTGCATAATTATACATGTACTTGTTCAGGTTTCAACCTTAAGTCAACGACAAACACACACATAAACAAAGAACAATTTTAAAGATAAACAAAAGGCCAAATAAGGCCCCACAAAGACAAAAGGGTTGACAATAGGGCTACCGCTGTGGAACCGTCAGTGGTAAAAAAGGTCGCTAGGGTTTAAACCAGGCTCTAGGGGCACCAAACCTTACACTTACCCTACTGTCATCTCAATAAAACGGGACAGTAAAAATAAAGATATCCCCGCCTTGAACTCTTCTTTAACCAACAAGGCAACATTAATAGGCTATATAAGTAAAACACAAAGATGCTCGCGTATATATAAATACAAAAATGTATATATAAGTACAAAAAAACAACACAATAGCCTAGAAAGCCACAAAGGAGGAACTAAGTGACTTGGAAGAAGCCAGAGCAACACGAGAACAAACCATTTATGCCGTGGGATACTTCCCAAATGTTGACATATTGGTATTAGTCAAGCTTGCAAATTCTAATATGTATTTTCGAAAAGGTAAATTGTCTTACGCTTCTTTTAAGCCGGATAGTATTTTTATTCGATAGCTCAAGTGTGTAAAACTATTGTTTTATAAAGCAAGGTAATTTTTAAGAAAATGTTCTAAATTGTTATAAAAATGTATGTATGGCATGGATTAACTCCAACATTTTTTTCTCTGTGTATTTGATTGCACTCAAAATGGTTACATAAGTCATGCAAACAAATAACTGTTCAATAGTTCAACCCTTAAAAATGTATAAAAACATACGAAAGCAAACATTCAACCATTTTAATCATTAGACGCACATTCTATCGAAAGATGATAAAGATTACCAAACAAATTAGCATATATTTATCCATTTTAAGCAAATTACATGTCTATTTTTTTCAATTATATATTCGAAATAATACGAATAATACAAACATGTGACCTCTCTGTCATAAAGGTGTTGCTATAAAGGGAGATAATAAAGTACTCTTTCAACTTTTTAATTACAAAGATTGAGCTAACAATAAAGAAAGATTCACAGAAATGTTACAATTCAAAGTTCCATTTTATTTGTGTTTGTGTCACCTTCGTAGCATGGCAGACCTTAAGGGATCTCTTTGTCCTTTGACTGTCTTCATTCGTCGTCTTCGTCCGCCTGTTCGTCACGCTTCAACCTACAACCTACACTTGTATTTAAAAAGTATTTAATCTATGTTCATGAAACGTCATAAACATCTTCATCTCACCCCAAGGAAAGTCGTTACATATGTCTAATAATGTTGTTTTTTATTTCGGCAAAGCTATGCTCCTTTCCATTAAACCTTTACCTGCAACCTGACCTACCTCATAACGTTAACTAAGCACATGACAGTCTCCAAAAGTGTTCTGTGGACCGCCCTTCTAGTTATTTATTTAACATATGCAAAAGTCAATGTGATTATCAGCCCTTGATTCCATCATTGAATTATATACTGAAAGAAAAAAGATACGCATAATCAAAAAAAATGCCTATACTACACCATTATATACATCTAATTCCACGTAATATTCCAGATATATCTCAACGTGTTTTGCACAAAAAGGGGCTACAACCAGAAAGGAAAACTCTGTCATGTAGTAGACCTTTAATCAAAGAATACTTTCTTACGCGCATGCGCATTCATAAATGTTGAAGTTTCGCTTGAAAAAAGTCAAGCCATTTCAGTATAGTGTTAAATGTTAAGAGACTGCAACGTTTAAAGCATACGTTTGCTCACCTGCTTGAGCCAAATGCGCATTCTGTCGATAATGAAACTTTAAAGCGGTAACCATTGGTGTGTTCGGTGCTGTGGAAACTTTCTTTCTGCCATTCGATTAACAGTAGCATATTAAATATACAATATATAATAGAAATATTTATTTTGCGTTTATTTTTATTTTCAGTATATACTATTGTTAAATTCACCTTTACACTGAAAATATGTATAGAATAATTGTAAAAGTACTGTCAGAAAAATAAAAATATTATTTATATCCCATGTACCTTCAATACACAAATGATACACATGAAAAGCGTGCACTTACATTGTAAACGGAAACAACATTCGGCAGATGAAAACGTAGGATTATGTTACAGATGTTAAGATCATGATTGTCTCTTACAATAACTTTGAGATGTACATTATTTTCTAGGCTGAGTTTACTTCTGAGTTGCATTTTTCTCAACCCAAAACCGAAATATCACCTCTCTCGGTTCTGTTAATTGGCATATTTGTTTTAAGTTTAATAAAAGAATTACTACACTGGCATTTACGTATGCAATTTATGAGTTTGAGTTTAATTATCAAAATCGTTTTTAAAAATATCTTCAATTTATTGATTATAAATACATGATATTCTTGCAATTCTTTTTTTAAGCTGTTTGTTTGTGTTCTCCCATTTGTTTTCCATATACTCGAACATAATAAGAAAACGTTAAAGACGTTCAGCACCCTTTCATTTAAAAGATTTTTTTACTTCGGAACTTTTTGATATTTTTGTTTGTACCTTAATACATCTTTTTTTAAATTTTTGAAAAAAATACTTTGTATCGTTATAAATAAATATCAAAAAAGCTTTTATTTTATGCTTTGTTTTTGTAGATTTTCTCCAAAAATGTTAAGATGTATAAACTTGTTTATTCCAAACATTGTTCCCATGTACATTAATATAAAGGAATGTTTAAAGGACAGACTGTGGCCTTATGATGACGTCTACATAAAGCCCAAAAGGACGGTGACTAATGATGTTTGTTTGCAGTCTTGTCTTGTCGTGCCCTCAATGGTTTATTCTCGTGTTGCTCTAGCTTCTGTCATGTCACTGAGTACCTTCTTTGTGGCGTTCTGGGCTAATATTTTTTGTGTTTATATATACACGAGCACCCTTGTTTTTTTACTTATATTGCCTATTAATGCTTCCTTGCTGGTAAGATAATAGATCATGGCGGGTCCCGTTTTATAGGGTTGAGAGTATGGTAAGTGTGAGGATTGGTGCACCCTAGAACCTGGCTTAAACATCCAGCGGCCGTTTTTGCCACTGACCGTTCCAAGGCGGTAGCCCTATTGTCAACCCTTTTGTGTATGTGATGTCTTATTTGGCCTTTTATTCATCTTTAAATGTGTTCTTTGTTTCTGTGTGTGTTTGTGGTTGACTGTCGTCCTTGAATACTGCTTTTCCTGTTCGATTTATTTATCTATATTTACGTACACGCTATGTTAACAAAGTTGTGGAAGCAATTGTTCATAACAGTGGTATTATAACGGAACAAATGCCAGTATAACGAAGAAAGGGAAACGTAACAGAGTGTACGTTTGGACATTTTAAAACAATCGGAGTTGATGATGTCTAGGGAATTCCTTACGCATAATTGCTACTTTAAAATCAGACATACTTCATTATTTCCTCGGCATTACATGGTTTCATTTTTCCAACTCCGATGTTACTGCGTAATTTATCTACTTGCTATTTACATCTGCAGTATCTTTACCATACACAGACAAACACTTGATGAGTGACTGACTTGGACAATTTATTTCCTTTTCCCTGAATACGTGGATTATTTTGAAGGCATGTTTTTGAAGCACTGTATTCTGTGAATGCTACATTTTCTGTTCAGCTTTTGTATCTACTTTCCTATTATAAAAGAACAGAAGAAAGTCTTAAAATGCATTTCCGTACTGAAATTAAATTGAATAAATCGAATAATAGCGTATCCAAATCGAATTATGAATATCTTTGCCGAACATTAGCAACTTCAAATGACAATTATAAGGGAGTGACAGCAATATTTAATCCTCGGTTCTTTATCTCTGATACATGTACATTATATTTATATTCTACAGTCCTATATTTAAATATCTGATTGGCAGTTTTGCTCTTGTTATGTGGCGTCTGTAAAAAATCACACTGGTCCTCCGGGAATCACAAGTCCAATCTGTATGGTTTTAAATTACATTACGGCTTAAGCCGGTGCTAGGGAGCATGAGAGGTGTTGTACCTTATATTACATTGTACCTCTGATGAACAGAATCAATAAATACAAGTCTGCTACTATTCTCTCTGGTTTGTGTGTGTCGTTTCCACCGGATTCCCTGCTCAGTATTTATTATTCAAGCATGTTGTAATATACTGGTATCTTAGGTGCAAATAGTCTTGTTTGTATACATCAAGAAGACAAAATCCTAACTGCTGCGATATGGATTTTGAAATATGCAGCATATTTATTTGTAAGTTAAAGGATAAATGTTTTATAGACGTATCACATGTTATAATATATTCCCAACGCACACACTAAAAAGTCGATTGTCAATTTGTAATTTTTAACCATATTTCGCTTTTGAGACTAACCATATTTACATGTAATGTATATGGATAAATAATGTTAAATACTTTAAGTAATATTCCATATTTTGAATTTTTATTTTGACACATTTCAAATACATGTATTGTCTTTGATAATGTTATGACTGATAATTAAGTCTAATAAAATACAAAGTTTATAATAAAATATAGTTAAAAAGCCCAAAAGGACGGTGACGTTGATGTTTGTCTGCACTATTGTCTTGTCGTGCCCTCAATTGTTTGTTCTCTTGTTGTTCTGGCTTCTGCCAAGTCACTGAGTACCTACTTGTGGCTTTCTAGGATATTGTTTATGTGTATTATTTATATATACACGAGCATCTTATACTTATGTTGCCGATTGAAACTGCCTTGTTGGTTAGAGAATATTTCATGGCTGGGATTTCTTTATTTACACTGTCCCTTTTTATTGGGATGACAGTAGCTTAAGTGTGAGGTTTGATACACCGTAGAACTTGTTAAACCCCCAGCGGCCTACTCTGCCACATACCTTTCCAACGCGGTAGCCATTGTCAACCTTTTTGTGTTTGTGATGTCTTATTTGGCCTTTTATTCATCTTTAAAGTTGTTTTTTGTTTCTCTGTGTGTTTGTGGTTGATTGTTGTCCTTGAATGCTACTTTTCTTGTTCGATTTTTATATCTATATTTAAGGACTGTCAAATTGTGTTTTAATTATTTTGTGTTATGGTCATTTAGTTGCCTCTGACCTCTTCCTACATAAACTGTAATTTTATAAATCAGAAGAAAGCCTCTGGTTGAACCATTGATTTCCTGATGAAATCGGCCCAATATCTAGGTCAGTTTACATTGTTTCTAGGGCTGCTACAATCATATTGCAGTGCAATATACATGTATTGTGATGTGCCAGACTTGTGTGCCAATATATGTTGCAATAAGCCTAAGTAATACCATAAAGCTCAGAGTAATGTGAGTATACAAACGTGACTATTTCTGCTATACTATACTGTAAAACATTGTACAATACATTAAATAAAAACAGTATTAAGAACAGCCGCCGGTTTTTTTTTGCCGCGCCGGTTTTTGGCAAAAACAGCAAGTAATTCCGAATGAGCTAGGGCACTTTCGACTATATCATATGAAAGCACGTATCAAATGATTGTAAAATTATATTCTATTTCATTGGTGACACTTTAACTTTTCCGAGAAATTTGACGCGAAGTTGACCTTTCCCATGGGAAAAGCCTATTTTCCCATGGGAAAAGCTTTTTTCCCATGGGAAAGGGTCTTTCCCATGGGACAATATATTCCCATGGGAAATGATTTGGGCAGTTTTCCCATGGGAAAAACAAAAAGTATTTATCTTTCAATATAATGTCAAAATAGTATGCGGCTTTCATATTTAGGGTCTATGACGAAGTTTTACAGCGATACGAGCACTTTGATATTTTCCCATGGGAATATTTTCCCAATATTGTAATTTGGGAAAATTTTCCCATGGGAAAATGAGTCATTTCTTAATAGCTAAAACAACATTTCAAAGCCTGGAAACATCTTCTGTTGCAGTGTTGACAATTAAATATACCCCTATGTTTATAATTTAATGAAATAAAAACTTTCCCAAAATAAAATGGGAAAATTCTCCCAAATTCGTTTTGGGAAAATTCTCCCAAATGTTATTGGGAAAATTTTCCCAAAATGTTTTGGGAAAATTCTCCCATTTTCTGACTGGGAAATTTCTCTAAATATTTTTTAAGGAAATGAAAAAGAAAAAAATCTTCCAAGTAAGTATTAGTCAAAATATCAAATCCAAAAAAACAAAAAAACAAACAGTTTGTTTAAGATTGAATATTTTAACTCAGATCTGATTTTAACTTAGCATCTCAGATTCAGATTTGAGTATGATGTGTTGCCTTGCGATTGGTCCTTAACATAGTAATGTGACTCGTGCATAGCCTGACAGTTATTGATACTGCACTGTTTTTTCCCATGGGAACCCTGTTTTCCTACATACCATTGAGCTCGACTTTAAGTGAGGAAGTGTCGATTGTTACGGATGACGGGAGGTGTACAGTACTGGTTCTACCCAGGAAAAGTATGGGTGGTCTGCCTCCACCACAAAAAAGTCGTATATAACATTGCGTGTATTGAAAAGGACGTAAAACACCACACTAACAAACTACATTGTTTCAGAAAAATATTTCATTTGTTTTCATTCATTTTATATCCTTACACTATAATGCATTGATCAAGGCAATGTCAAATGCCCTAAACGTTGACCTTCTAGCCCAAACATGAATAGAAGTCATTGTTTTAACAGGGGTACTATTTTCGTAAAGTTCCATGATTGTATGTCTAACAGTGACAAATTACAGTGGAAGGAGTGTTTCTCAGAACTGGGTCATTTTCAGGTTAATGTGACCTTGATGATCAACTTATCCCAAAAGCAATATTCTTTCACCTATCTTAAAGGGCAATATACCAACAAAGTTTTATATGGTGTTGTGCTTTCAGAGTTATCTCGCAGAATGCATATTTTATTAAAATCATTGCAACCTCTTAACCCAAAAACAAATGGTTTCTACGCTCGCCAAGGGACAATTTATCTATTAACGTTTCATGAATGTGGGTGTCATGGTTTTGAAGTTATCACACAATGTGTATTTCCATATAAGGGATGGCAATCTTGACACTTGTCATACCAAGCGTAGATAATAACATGTTTCCTCTCCTCAAGGGCAATGTACCTATAAAAATTCATGAGCGTTATGGTTTCAAAGTTATCATGCAGCATGTGTAATTGCTTATTGTCGGACGAATTGAATTGAATTGGGTTTTAAGACGCACCAACACATGAAAGGTTATATGTCGCCTAAAAGGAATGAACGTGCAAGGCTCATCCTCCATCTACATCAAGATACAATATGGTGAATGGCAAGATAGAACCACGTTTCCAAGTCTGCATATGCGGTGTCATGATAAAGACCTTAAATAACCCCATACCATGTACTCTTTTTCAAACGGGCGCATAAAAACATGTTGTCAAAACAGATCTACAAACAAGAGGCCCAAGAGGGCCTGTATCGCTCTACTGGCTCTGTGGAGTCTGTGATATGCGCAGCTAGGCTTGATACTGATCATACTTGCCAAGTTTCACTGAAATCCAGTCAGGAGTTCGGGAAGACTAGTCTGGACAAAGTTTGTGTACAAGGGGCAATAATTGTCAAAAATCATTCAACAAAAACATGGTGATGATATGTGCAACTGGGCTTGCTACTGCTCATCACTGCCAAGTTTCGTTGAAATCCAGTCAAGCATTCAGGAGAACTAGCATGTACAATGTTAGTGTATTCAAACCTTTAAAGCGCTATAACTCCGCAAAAGATCATTCAACCGGAACACGGCGCCGGCATGCACAACTAGGTCAGGTACTGATTATCCCTGCAAAGTTCCACTGATATCCAAACTGGGGATCAGGAGAACTAGTCCGGACAATATGTGTGTATTAAAGCCTATAAAGGGCCAAAAATCTTTCAACAAAAATACAGCTATGACATGCATAAGTAGGCTTGGTACTGATCACCTCTGCAAAGTTTTGTTTGATTTTCGGTCAGGGGTTCATGAAATATGGTCCGGACAAATTGTGTTTTACCCCTGTCAAAAAACATTCAACAGGAATGCGTGGACGATATGCATAACCATATTTGGTACTGATCATCCATACAGTTCATTACAATTTAGCCAAACGAAGGACCAATCTTCTTAATGTGGCAAAATACAGCATGTTTAACTAAATCAAGGGGCATAACTCTGGTGTTACTAATCCGATTTTGATGAGTACATTCTTTGAGGATTTCTAGGCTATTGCTTTTTTGTATTTATATATACACGAGCATCTTTGTGTTTCACTTAGAGATTTCATTGCTACTAACGATCTATGCAAATTTGGTAAAGATCAAATAATAAAAGAAGGTGATACAATTGTTCACAAGGCACAATATGGCATTTTTTTAGCAAAAACAATGGCCATAACTCCAGTGTATATGGTCCGATCTGGCTGGTTTTTAAGCTTGTCTAATCTTTTGTTGATATTAACGAGCTGTGTTAGTTTGGTACAGATCAAATAATAAATGAAAGTGCTAGAGTGTTAACTAGGCAGAAAATCACACTTTTCAACAAAACAAGGGCCACAACTCTGGTGTTACAAATCTGATCTGTCTGGTTTTCGAATAGATCTGAGCTTTCATTGATATAAATACACTGGCAAAGTTTTGTAAAGGTCACATACAAAATGCAGGTGTCAGAGTGTAAACAAGACTTAATTTGCCACTTTTTAGCAAAACAAGGACCATAACTCTGGTGTTACTGATCCAATCTGGCTGAGCTTCCATTGATATGAAAACATCGACAAAATTTCATCAAGATCAAATACAAAATGAAGGCGCTAGAGTGTAAATAAGGCTGAATATGGCATTTTTCAGCAAAACAAGAGCCATAACTCTAGTGTTACTAATCTGATCTTGCTGGTTCTCGAACAAATCCAAGCTTTTATTGATATAAAGACTCTGGCAGAGTTTCGTAAACATCCGAGTAATAATGAAGTCCTTATCGTGTAAACAAGACAAAAGTTAATGGACGACAGACAACTGGCTATCCCATAATCTCTGCTGGCCATCGGTCAGTAGAGCTAAAAATTATAACCAAATCTCTGCTGGCCTTCGGTCAGTAGAGCTAAAAATTATAACCATTTCGGTAGAAATCTTAGTATATTGGGCGTATTAAATATACGACATTGATGCAAAATGTATAACATCATATGATATAAGTAATCATTTCATTTACAACACAATAATTCATGCAAAATTGAATGTGCCTTGAGGGTGCATGAGCTTTTCGTCCCTCGGGTTTTCTGGTCGTAGAGAGATTGGTTTTCTCTTTAGCTACAACTACTATGGTTGTTCATTACGATTCTGGATACATCCTGAGATGCTTATTATTTTGTTTGTGTTTCTTTAGTTAGTTTCTCCGGATGTGAACTTTATTGTTAGAGAATTCCTTTTGATGGGATGTAGTTTTGTTTACACTGTCTTGTCTATTTGGGTGCTGAGGACAGGATAATAGCGAGGATTGTGCGCATATAAAATCGATTCAAGCTAACTAGTAGACCTTATTGCCTACTGACCGTTCCAAGTCGGTAACCCTGTCTTCACCACTCGTTCTCTTGATTTTTGTCTCTTTCTTTGTATTGTCAAGTACAGTGCGGACCTATGATGCCATTGCGTTCGGACGCTGTGGTTTCTATAGGACCCTATATCTCATTTTTGATACATAATAAACACTAGAATATGCTAAAAATATGATTGTTTTACTCAAATGATTTTGGTTTCACTTACAACATAAGTCAATACTGTTAATGTTGTTGTTGTCACATTCTTTGATTTCACTCACTGTCAAAATTATCCTCGATCTTATTGAAGCAAACTCTTAAAAGGGTAAACTCAAGTGTGGTCTAGGAAAAATCGCACTGAATATGATATGCAACACAATCTATATCAACCTTCTTATCAAATTGTGCGAAAAGCAAATTGTGTGAAAAGCGAAGAGTTCACTGAATTAATCATATATATTACTAGTCAAAATTTCCCCTTTTCTACATCATCATCGCAGTTAATCTCCATAACATGCGAGTCAATTTTGCTGATTGTAAAACTGATCAAACATCTAATTGTAACAAAGCTGGTAAGACATATTGTCTCCTGGATAATCATGTTTCTTAACATTAATTAAAGTGCATTTTTACTTTTTACCAATGACCGCTTACAGACTTCCATACTCAATCACCATAATCGGATGTCTAAGTAACAGATGATCAGTGAGTTGTAACAGATGATCAGTGAGTTACAACTGATTAATCATTACAACGCATAAACTTTGGCAATTCAGCTAAGAAGATCACTTGAAACACATAATTATCTTAGTTCACACTGGTTTTGATTTTTGATTGATTTATGCTGCTTTCAGCTGAACCGTACCATTAATGTTTGACGGTCCACTCGGTTTTATCTGTTTTTCGTTCCATTGTTTAGGTGCTCATACATGGCTATAATACAACTTATGAAATACACGAAGAGCTGCGTCTTTTTCCTCAGTATCTCATGTCTGTAACTTGGTTGAAAAACCTCCAGCCTCTATGTGTTTGGAACATCTCAAGGCCCTGCTGTTGGATTATTTTACATCTCCATGGGGTTGAAATATCTCAGGCCTATATCTGTTGTAATATGTTTTGTATCCATGTGGTAGAAATATCTTAGATCTATGTGGTTAAAATATCTGAATCTGAAGCATCTGTGGTTGAAATATATATTGTCATCATGCGGCTAGAACATTTTATTTTTTGGTCTCTGCATGGTAGAAATAACCTTTTCATGTGTTGGTGCGCCTTAAAACCCCAATTCAATTCAGGTCATTCAGTATGTTGTTGAAGTATCTTAAAGTGGTTGAAATATCTTAGATCTCCTTTTGGTTGAAGTCTATCAGGTCTCTATTGATTGATTTAGCTCTTATGTGGCTGACATATGTTACAATTTTATGCTGTTGAAATATTTCACGTCTTTATGCCATTGGAAGGTCTCGTATTTCTATGTAGTTGGAAAGGCTCGCGTCTGTATGTGGTTGAACTATCTCTTGTCTATTTTCAATTGGAATATTTTCAGTCTCTCATTGTTTAAGTGGTTGGAATATTGTATAGGTTTCAGCATTGAGAATATAGTATGACTCGATGTTGCTGGAATATCTATCTGTCACTGGAGTACATTGAGTGAACCTGAAATTAAATATAATTTATAAATTAAAGTTCAAGGTTGTTCTACTGGTTAACATTTTCGAGAAAGTGACATATATACCTGTATTATTTTCCTCTATTCCTGTTTATTCAGTATGATCAAAACTTAGTGTAGTAGACCATTTTTTACCATTCTGGGCATATAAACGCAATGATGAATTGGTGCTAGGCCTTAGGCTTTATTTTACGATCTCATCTTAGTATAATTTTGATTAATTTTCGATAATTCATGATAGACCATCTTTAAAACAAGAGGCCCAAGAGGGCCTGTGGACGCTCTACTGGCTAATCATAAAGTTTATGTATAATATCATTCAACCGAAACTTGGCGATGATATACGCAACTAGTCATGGTACTGATCATCCCTGCCAAGCTTTGCTGAAATCCAGCCAGAGGTTCAGGAGAACTAGTCCGGACAATGATTGTGTATTAAAACCTTTAAAGGGCTATAACTCTGAAAAAAATCATTCAACCGGAACACGGCGATGATTTGCACAACTAGACCTGGAACTGATCATCCCTAAAAAGTTTCGTTTAATTCCGGCCAGGGGTTCAGGAGAACTAGTCTGGACAAAATGTGTCTATTAAAACCTTTGAAGGGACATAACTCAGCCAAAATCATTCAACCGGAACTCGGTGACGATATGTACAACTAGGCTTGGTACTGATCATCCCTGAAATGTTTCACTGAAATCGGCCCAAATGAAGGCTCTTTCGTCTTAATGAGACCAAAATATAGCACATTTTAGAAAATCAAGGGCCATAACTCCTGTGTAAATGGTCTAATCTGGCTGTTTTTCAAATTTGTCAGAGCTTATATCGATATTAACAATCTGGTAAAGTTTGAAAATGAAGATGAAAAATGAAGGCCTATCATCTTAACAAGGCAAAATATAGCATTTTTAAATAAATCAAGGGCCATAACTCTGCTGTTACGGGTCCGATCTGTCTGGTTAAAGAAATAACAAAAAAATTTTATTTATATATTTAAACAAGAGGTCAATGACCTTGAAGCTCTACTGATAGGTTTTTGATAGCTAGATCAGCATTCCTGTGAAGTTTCATGAAAATCGGTCAAGTAGTTTCAGAGGAGTAGTCGCTACAAGTTTCCCTTATATAACTCTATGTAAACAGAGATGGCCGCTGGCGGCCATGTTTAACGTCAAATCAAAATAATTTTTGACAAGGATCAACATCATGTCATACTGATCATTTTAGAAAAAGTCCCATATCAATATCACTTATATAGTTTTCAAGAAGTAGTCGCTACAAACTTGTATTTTGAAAATCTATTTTTAGCCATGGTGGCCATCTTGAATATCCGGCCTACCTGAAATTTTGCTAGAATCAATTAGACATCAAGAGCAACATTCCTGTGAAGTTTCATGAAAATCCGTCGAGTAGTTAAGAGGAGTAGTCGCTACATTTTTTACAAGATAACTCTATGTAAACAAAGATGGCTCCTGGCAGCCATGTTTAACATCGAATCAAAATAATTTCCAACAAGGATCAACATCATGTCATACTGATCATTTTAGGACAAGACACATATCAATATCACTTATAGTTTTCAAGAAGTAGTCGCTACAAACTTGTTTTTCGAAAATTTATTTTTAGCCGTGGCGTCCATCTTCAATTTCCCACCATCCTGAAATTTTGCTAGGATCAATTAGACATCAAGAACAACATTCCTGTGAAGTTTCATGAAAATCCTTTCAGAGGAGTAGTCGCTACAAGTTTTCATTATATAACTCTTTGTAAACAAAGATGGCCGCTGGCAGCCATGTTTAACGTCGCATCAAAATAATTTTCGAAAAGGATCAACATCATTCCATACTGATCATTTTAGAAAAAATCCCATATCAATTTCACTTTTAGTTTTCAAGAAGTACTCGCTACAAACTTGTTTTTTGAAAATCTATTTTTAGCTGTGGCGGCCATCTTGAATTTCCGACCAACCTGAAATGTTGTTAGGATCATTTAGACATCCAGTGCCACATTCCTGTGAAGTTTCATGGAAATCTGTCGAGTAGTTTCAGATTCCTGAGTAGTCGCTACAACTTTTTATTAAATAACTCTATGTAAACAAATATGGCCGCTAGCAGCCATGTTTAACGTCGAATCAAAACGATTTTCGACAGGGACCGACATCATGTCATGCTGATCATTTTATTCCCATATCAATATCACTTAGAGTTTTCAAGAAGTAGTCGCTACAAACTTGTTTTTTAAAAATCTATTTTTAGATTTGGCGGCCATCTTTGACTTCATATCAACATGAATTTTTGCTAGGATCAACTAGACTTCATGGGCAACATTTCTGTAAAGTTTCATGAAAATCAATTAAATAGTTTCAGAGTAGTCTGCTACAAAAAAAAATTATGGACAGACAGACAGACGGACGCCAGACCACGGCATAAGCTCCGCTGATCTCTGATCAGTAGAGCTAATAAAAATTTAAACGCAAAAAATTATAATAATAAACAAGAGGCCCAAGAGGGCCTGTACACGCTCTACTTGCATGATGTGATTCAAAAACATAAACATGACAGAGGTCAACCCAAGAAACATTATTCCTATATATAACTCTATGTAAACTTTGGGTTATCGTTGAAGCCATTTTGAATCATTTTGATTAGTTGACGATAATGAAAAACACAAACTTGATAGAGGCTAACCCAAGGAACATGTATATGATATTTCACAAGAATGGAATAAGTGGTTTCCGAGGAAATGTCATTTGAAATTTATTTTAATTTGACCTAGTTTTAGCTATGGCGGCCATCTTGGATGACTGGCGGCCGCAAAAAACACAAATCTGAGAGGGACTATCCCAAATATCATTGTGCTTAAGTTTCATCAAAATCTTTCAGGCGATTTCAGAGAAGATGTAATTTTTAACCTTTTCCTATATAACTCCTATGTAAACTTTAGGTCGCCTTGGCGGCCATTTTGATTATTTGACGATAACAAAAAACATAAACTTGATAGAGGCTAACCCAAGGAACATGTATATGATATTTCACAAGAATGGAATAAGTGGTTTCAGAGATGTCGTTTGAAATTTACTTAAATTTGACCCCGTTTTAGCCATGGCGGCCATCTTGGATAACTGGCGGCCGCAAAAAACACAAATCTGAGAGGGACTATCCCAAATATCATTGTGCTTAAGTTTCATCAAAATCTTTCAGGCGGTTTCAGAGAAGATGTAATTTTTAACCTTTTCCTATATAACTCCTATGTAAACTTTAGGTCGCCTTGGCGGCCATTTTGATTATTTGACGACAACAAAAAACATAAACTTGATAGAGGCTAACCCAAGGAACATGTATATGATATTTCACAAGAATGGAATAAGTGGTTTCAGAGATGTCGTTTGAAATTTACTTAAATTTGACCCCGTTTTAGCCATGGCGGCCATCTATGATGACTGGCGGCCGCGAAAAACACAAATCTGAGCGGGACTATCCCAAATGTGATTAAGTTTCATCAAAATCTTTCAAGCGGTTTCAGAAAAGATGTCATTTTAACCTTTTCCTATATATATAATTCTATGTAAACTTTGAGTCGACGTGGCCGCCATTTTGATTATTTGACGATTTATTCGACGATAACGAAAAACACAAACTTGATAGAGGCCAACCGAAGGAACAAGTAAATGATATATCAGTAGAATGGAATAAGTGGTTTCGGAGATGTCGTTTGAAATTTCCTTAAATTTGACCTAGTTTTAGCCATGGCGACCATCTTGGATGACTGGCGGCTGCGAAAAACTTAACTCTGAGATGAACTATCCCAAATATCATTGTTAATAAGTTTCATCAAAATCCTTCAAGCGGTTTCAGATAAGATGTCATTTTTAACCTTTTTCTATATAACTCTATGTAAACTTTGAGTCGCCGTGGCGGCCATTTTGATTATGAGAATAGTCCGATAAACGGGACTGCCCAGATTATGTCCCCATCCGACTGACGAGGCTAAGGGAAAGTGTCTTCCCCAAGAACACACCGACGACTCAGTGGCACCACAGAGGATTGAACCCGGGGCCTCCGGTTACAAATCCGCAGCGCTACCGACTGTGCCACGCCTTGTCGGCATATTGTCACCTTTTAAAGTGTGGTACCAAATATAATTCAGTCATTGTGGCATATTGTTTCCTTTTGAAAGGCGGTAAAAAATATAATAGTGTGGGAAATGAACGCGCCTCTTAATTGACATGTCGATAGTGACTTAGATATCTCCGCCCTATATCTTGTTGATGTCTGAGTATATTGAAAATAGTTTATATAACATAGATGAACGTGCTTTATACACGTGCTGTTGTTTGTCGGAGGTATCATCTGGTTTGAATGGTTGAAATGGATAAATGATTGACAACTGGCGACATGTTAATTGTTATATGAAATCTGGGATGAAAATTGACATCAGGGCCCTGATAAAATGGGTGCTAAATCTGAGTTGTTGCTTGTTGGTGAGACAATGATTAAGATTTGTTAAAAATGTAAATGTAGGAATTCAATTTTTTTTTATTGTAAAACAATGATGGATAGGCATACAGGTTAAATGAGTATCATGTTATCTCTACGAACATATTAAAATTGATAAAAGACGTGTTTGTATGCTAAGTTTTCCTTAAATTCAAAATGAGCCAAGATATCTTTCGAAAAATGCATGATAATGCTATAATCAACCACAAGCCTAATAACATTATTAATATGTCTGGTATGTCTGTGAATCAACCCGCAAGTTTGAACATCATGCCATAAATAAATTGAAATTGTTTATTTCAAAAAGGTATCAAACTTTTAATAAATGACGCGTTCTGTTGTTTTGTACCAATTCAATACACAAATTTGAGATCTAAATAAAATTATTTTCTTGAAAGTACAAACTTGTAGCCAACTCTAAATAGCAATACCAATATAATCAGATCATGAGTTTGAACATCATGCATGTCATTACTAAAGAAGCAGTTAGATTTAAATAATAGGCACATTACACTTGATAATGAAAAACACGTTCATATGTTAAACCATTTTCAGTTAACATATATATTTTAGACCAAAATAAACGCTTTTTTGATATCAAATGCCAGATATTGCATCTTCTTAACAAAACCAATACCATATAATCCTTAATAAATGCCACTCCCCTAATCAACGCCCACCCCACCTCTCCCCTACCATTTTTTCAGAAAATATATTTTTAAAACCCCCAAAAATGCAAGTTAATCTGTTTCATTCACAATGGAACATGTAGACAAAATCACTAGAAAACTTAAAATCCGATGTCATACATGTGATATTTTCAGGAGGGTTACCTGGGAGATTTGACTTTTTTTCCAGGGAGATTTGACAAAAAACGGAGGTTTGTATTCTCGATTTTTTAACGCGTATCGGTAGGTTTTTCTTCTGATATAAACCTTAATAAAGGGGGGTAAATCAGCATAAAAACATGATATTTTATACATACAATACTGTTTATGTCATGTTAGCATAGCATATAATTAAGATTTAAATAAGCATAGCAAAACTAAGCATAGCACATAATGATATGCTTCCCATTTTATACACAGACAAAACACTTCTCTAATCATGACAAACTGCAATCAATTAGTTGAAATCGTCGTCCTTTAACTGTCCTCAATTAATTTAGGCCTTGAGCCAGGACCCAAAATGTTCGATATTGTTACCAACTCAAGGGACAAATTCTACCTTCACTTTTTGAAAAGAGCAATGTATATAGATTACATTTTATCATGATAGCAATCTGGAACAGGTAGCTTATATAAAAAAAATCGAACATTAATAGGTTATCATTTAAGCGCTTTCATATAAGTTTTTGATGTTCATTTTTCAATGTCATGCTTGTGTGAATAATTATTGATGTACTTTTTAAAGATGCACTTAAGTTTACAATTCATTGAGTTACATAAAGCGTAAATAAGCTCTTTTTTAGCACTGAAATCAGTTTAAAATCTCTATTTTGCTTCAAATTAGAAGTCAATTTACCCCACCCACTATTGACACATGTTTATGCATTTAGTTTAGTTAATAATTTTTACAATATATGTGTAAACTTGTAAGAATCAGTAATTTACAACCTTTCTACATGATTTAAATAATATTATAATATGAATAAGGGATTGTTATGATATATTGATGAAATTAAGTAGTAAGCAATGTCCATGTCATTGCACATATGTGTTCAGTAAGCCTGATAAGTTGAGATGCATGCCAAACTGGAAGTATAAGCCTTCCTCAAAGTAACTGCAACATAAATAGTATTAACATGTTCTGATATATACATATATTGCACAGACGACACATAGTCCAAAGGATTCTATATAAAGGAATTGTGCGGTTTAACGTGTTTTTTTTTTAACAAAAGTCTTTTTTAGATGTATACGTCATGGCAATACTTAATATGATTACACATTTGGATTATGTATTACACATAAATACATGAATTAAACCAGTATAGTAACCTTATTACTTCACTGATTAAACATTGCATATTGAAACGCAAAATCTTAAAAGTTGTCTATTTTAATACTTTTTAATTAAGATTTATGCATATTTTAAGGATTTTTATACCTGAATTACCCCACCCATATACAACACAATGAAGAATTCTGCATACGAAATGTAAAAATAGTAGTATATGCATTTGCACGAACCATTTTTGTGTTACTGAAAAAAGAATCGACGAAGATGAATTGATTTGAATTGGGGTTTTACGGCGCACCAACACAAACATGTTATATGGCGCCAGCAGGAATGAACATTCGACCCGGCTCACTCTTCATTAACATCTAGATAAAAATTTGCAGAATGTGCCTAGAATTTTCTTACCTGCAGAACTGCAGAGTTGCTGCAAATTCTCTAGTAAACACTTCATTTTTCGCTGGATCCACGATCACTGCCACCACTGAAGTAGCACCTTAAACAATACAGGTTTCATGATGAAAATAATGAACAAAAAAGACAAAATTAACATGAATTCGGGGAAATTTTACTCCTATGTCTGGATATGCAGTGATCATATTCTTGCCCGGGAACCACACGGCGTCGACGAAGAAATATTTTTAGGGTAATACCCAGATCACTGTGCTAACTACTTACCATGGCAACTATTTGTTAGTATTGGTGCAGTTGTTACAATATCACCAGCTTAGGATATTTATCTAAACATAGGTTGTGATGTTCTCCGTACTTGATTTAGAGAATGGAATTAACCTAGGATATTAAGCATCAACCCTATTTTTGCGCGTGCAAGTGGAATGATTATTACCTAAAAAAGATGTATTGCCAATGAAGAGGGAGAGAGGGAGTGTGTGTGTGTGTGGGTGGGTGGGTATGGGGATTGGATATATATGCGTTTAGGAACCTGCCCTACTGACGAATAGACACCTATGTTTCTTTAACATGATGGACGATATACGGGATCGCCTGGTTTACGTCCACATCCGACGGACGGGTGTAAAAGTGTCTTGCCCAAGAACATCCCGACAAAATTCACTGGCTCCGGTGACGTTTGAACCAGGTTTGAACCTCTGAATTTAAAGTCCCCCGCGCTATCCACTGCATCAACAGGCTGTATGCGCTCAAGCAGGATGACTGCATTAAAATACATACAACTAAAATGTTAATCCGTCATAAAGATTATATCCAAGAAGCTTGGTTCACAACGGTCTCTCTTATCTAGCATTCATGTATGTCGAGTTGCAATATGCCTGCAAGCCTTATATATGCCCAGCTTATTGCTGTTTTGATAAACTTGGCAATTAATGCCTTGAGATAGAACAGGACAATTAAGAATACCCAGTTCATAATATCTGATTTAAATAATATAACTTAATGTGACAATATAACATACATATAAGATATAAAAAATATATAAACGCTTCCAGATAAGAATCGGTACCCAGTGCATCGAGATAGATTACATTTAGTGATCACGGTTAGTTTACTGATGTGTGTATGTTAGACTGTATAAGCTATATCCGACATACAGGTGCTACTGCAGTTAAAGTAGCTATCCCGCCAACAACAGCCACATTTTACAACATATGTACATCGTTTCTAAACCTACTGACCATAAGGTATATACATAACTTACATCGTTTGAGAATCAAACTCTAAAGATACAATATAAAAAGCTTTAACCAGCCAGACAAAAAAATTTGGATAATTCATTTTACACTTATTCAATTACGGATATTACAAAAACCCATGAATAAACATATACTTTTAAACGACACATATGCATTATTATATGAGATGAACACCTGGATAGAGTTTTGATAAACTGTTTTTGTAGTGTAATTTTGTCGTAATTTGGCGGTTATTTAAAAATTTGTATAACAAACACCTAAATATCAACAGTTAAACCGTAAAATGCCTTTTATTTTTCTTTCTGTTTTTATTTGCAATTTGTCCAAAATGCAGTGGTATACTTTGTGATTTTAGTTCGTGGTTTTATTCAATATGCGATTTGTAAATATGATTAAGTCTTCATAATGGAATACCTTATCAAAAGTCACATTCTCTATATATTTCAGTTCGCTTAAAAAAGTGATTTTATGAAAAGTGTACAACTTCAAGCCATAAACAAGAGACCCACTCGTCTTGTCTCAAAGTGCTCTCATGTTTTAAGAAACAACAACAATTTCTTTATATTAATCTGTAAAACTGTGACCCCCGTAGTGGCCATATTTGACCCCATTGTCGCCATTTGAACAAACTAGGTAGAGGATCATAAGCTTATGGTACATACGAACTATTATTTAGCTTTTAAAGTATCAGAAGCTGTTTGAATATGTTTTCCTATATAATTCAATGTTATAGAGCGACCCCAGGGACAGGGCCAAAATTGATTCCAGGCTTGATTCAAGAGGGACACCATTTAAATTATTTGGTACAGGACAATAATCTTAAGCTACATATAGCGTATTACACCTCTAGGTCTTGTAGTTTCAGAGAAGATGTTTATAGACGTTCCTGCATAACTCTATGTAAATATGTGCCCCGGGACCGGACGAAATTTGACCATAAGATCACCATTTGAACAAAATAAATTGGTGGAGATCGATACTCTTATGCTACATGCATCGTATTAGACCTCTAGCTCTTGTAGTGTCAGAAATTAATATTTTTATGGACTTTCCTATATAACTCTTTGTAAAACTTTAACCCCAGAACCCCTCCCCCCGCCGTATGGTTGCCAGGGTAGAATACAACCACTGCAAACACACCGTCACATGCAGAGGGGTAGGACCCCCCACCCACCCCATTCATATTCATTTTGTCATTTTTTTTTCATGCTCATTAAAGGTCTTCATCATGACCCCTGCACTGTTTCAGGTGCCATCCCGCTCACATCACTAAGAGCAGTGGCAGAAAACAATAAACGTCGCTACAGCGTAAATGGAGTGTCTACAATAGAATTTGCAGCTACTCTACAGTTCAGGATGAGCCTGGCATGTTCATGCCTGTTAGGCGCCATATAACCTTTCATGTGTTGGTGCGCCTTAAAACCCAGTTCAAATCAATTCGATAACCCCAGAACCGGGCCATAGTTGAACACAGAGGCACGATTTGAACAAAAGTGGTAGAGAATCATAAGCGTGTACAATATGCAAAATAGCAGACCTCTGGCTCTTGTTTTTTTAAAGAAGAGATTTTAAAGATGTTTCTATATGACTCTATGTAAATATATGACCCCTGGGCCGGAGCCGGATATGACCACAGGGTGAACATTTTAACAAACTTGCTAGAGGACCATAAGCTTATGCTTCATGCATAATATAGGACCTCTAGCTCTTACAGTTTTAGAGAAAATTATTTATGTTTAAAGATTTCCTATATAACTGTATGAAAAAATGTTACCCCCGGGTCTGTGCCATATTTGACCCTTGGGTCACCATTCTATAAATACTTGGTAGAGGATCCTAAATGTATAATACATGCAAAATATTAGACCTGTAGCTCTTCTAGTTTCAGCGAAAACGATTTTTTAAATAAACAAGAGTTTTGCTTTAAAAGGGGGAGATAACTCTAATAACAAGAATCAGCTACCCTGTTCACACTGCTATCATGGATTTTTTATTTCTCTACAAGGTACTGAATAACATGGTACTGGTAAGAATTTGTCCCTTGAGATGGTAACAAAAAAGTATATGGCTCACGGTCTAATACACCAAATATCAATCGATGCTGAATTTGCTAATTACCATACCACTTCATGCACTTATAGTCGGTACATTTCTATCAATCTCCCTTGGACATTACAGATATCGCCGCCACGTGTCATAAACAAACAATCCAATCATTATTTTCACACAATAAACTAATTAGCTCACATCCTAATCCTTTTAATTACCTGCCCAGGGGCAATGTTTTCACATATAGGTCTAATTACACTAAATCAACAGGATGTGCTCGCCTGGTGCAGTCGAAAGTAGTTCTGTATTAAAGAGTGCTAATCTTTTTTTCTTTAAAAACGTTTTTAGTGCTGGTTCCTGTTGTTTTTTGGCTATAACTGTATTCTGGACATGTTGTTGATATTTGAAAATGCAGCTCATCATGTTTTTGACAGTTTTTTATATAAATTTGAGAAGTGAAAGTAGACAGGGTATGAAATTGCAAGGGGTAAAAATAGTGTTGACCTTTGACCCGGTGTTAGTATACAACTGAAGAAATGTTTCTTAGAAGGTATTAAAGCCCCTATTTCCTTGTTGATGTTTAATAGCAGACATGTTTATTTGCATGATAAAGTAAGTTTCCCAGAATTCTAACGAGGTTTGAGTTTTTAACAGGTTGTCAACATTCTAACTTTACTATGGAAGGGCAATGGAGACTCATTTACGCTATTATAACCTATAAGGAGAAATGATGTATTTTTCAGAATTGCATAAAAAATGATTTTCTAGGCATTTATTTGGTTTGAATAGGTGAGTTGAACTCAGAAACAGAGAAAAAATATCATTTTCAGACTTTTAGACTATTTTAGAGTGTTTTTGGCAACTTTTTCTCAAATTTTCTGATTTTCTCTAAAAATGTGATATTTTTAAATTTTTTGGAATTTTTGTGAAAGATATATGGCAAAATGTGTGGTATACATACTGAGGGATGTGAAACAAAGCCACCAGAGTTGATTTGATGGGGGAAATGTTGAACGGTTGCTGAGATATTGCTTTTTTTATTATTTCTTAATTTCTCGACAAAATCGACTCGATTTAGTGCATGGTCAAGCGCAGGTAAATCGCAATAGTTTCAAGATGAAGTCATTCGGCATTGCGAAACAAGTCAAAATGTTCTTTTATTAAGTTGTTAGGTTGAATCGACCAGTTTAATTAAAAAACATGATGCAAAAATAATCCCTTATAGGTCTAATTACACTAAATCAACAGGATGTGCTCGCCTGTTGCAGTCGAAAGTAGTTCTGTATTAAAGAGTGCTAATCTTTTTTTCTTTAAAAACTTTTTTTAGTGTTGGTTCCTGTTATTTTTTGGCTATAACTGTATTCTGGACATGTTGTTGATATTTGAAAATGCAGCTCATCATGTTTTTGACAGTTTTTTATATAAATTTGAGAAGTGAAAGTAGACAGGGTATGAAATTGCAAGGGGTAAAAATAGTGTTGACCTTTGACCCGGTGTTAGTATACAACTGAAGAAATGTTTCTTAGAAGGTATTAAAGCCCCTATTTCCTTTTTGATGTTTAATAGCAGACATGTTTATTTGCATAATAAAGTAATTTTCCCAGAATTCTAACGAGGTTTGAGTTTTTAACAGGTTGTCAACATTCTAACTTTACTATGGAAGGGCAATGGAGACTCATTTACGCTATTAAAACCTATAGATAAGACGGTTGGTTTTTATCTTGATCCAATAAATCATAGCTCAATTACCCAAAAGGATTCGCAAATAACGGAATTTTGGAACTCGTCCGAAAATACCGGGAGAAATGGAGCTCCCGGCGGGAGATCGGGAAATTCCATGAAATCCCGGGAGAAATTAGCTCCCGGCGGGAGATATCACATGTATGCGATGCATTGATTGGCCGACATGCAGACTTTGGTTTTCTTGGTAAAGAAAATCATTAAATAATGTCCGTTTAAAAGTAAAATTATGTACTTTTGGTTTCCATTTTCAAAATGTTACACCCTGGGGGTGGCGCTTATTAGGAACGGTATATCTGATTTGTTATTTCTGAAAATTGCTTTAACTAATAAAGGAGGAGTTTTAATCCAAAGTCACTTAAGTCAGTGTATACATTTCATTTTTTAAAGAAGAAATGTGTCCTCTTTTTTTATCCAATTTCAATTCACAAATGTTCATTTTGAACAAAATGAGTGTTTACAACATCCAAGACCTGAACCCGAATCTACACAATAATGCCATTTCAAACAATTCACCATTTTCAAAATATTGCCGTAAATCAAGGAGGAGTTTGATTTAAAAAAGCGTACACATTTGACATTTTAAAAATTAATGCGTCCTATTTGTCATAACTGGTACCCTCTTGCATACCTTAGACTAATCGGGGAACCAACTGGTACCCTGTTGTATACCGCAGAGTAATCAGGGAACCAGTTTAATAGCCATTTGGCGGATAAATATATAGGTAGTTTTGAATCCGGAGTATTTATGAATATCAAATATATTACCTTAGTTAAAATGTTAAAACATTTATAATATTTGCTAAAATATCTTAGAAACAGAGTTAAATGAATTACCCAACTTTCCAAAAACATAATGAAAAACAGCATCTTAGAAATTGAGTGAAATGAATTAACAAACTATAAATCAAACAAAAAAGGTCATTAAGATTACATTTATGAGTAGTATAAAAATATAAATAGTTAATGTATCTTCATATAAGAGCCACATAAACTCAGTTCTCTCAATAAGGTTGAGCTTTGAAAGAGTTGTTTTTTTATTGATTTTATTTGTATTGTTTTTGGGAAATTCCAATTTTAGATTGTTCGTACAGCTGAATTTTCAATGGATAAAAACTTATTTTCTTGATATAATTCCTAACCTAAGATTGCTTTTTAATTGTTAAAATGCTTGATAATCTTATGAATACTAAAAAAAATAACAATATCTCACCCATAAAATGCTAGAAGGAACTAACAAATTCCATTGTCCAAAGCATACACTATTAAATAGGTCTTATTTATAACCATAAATAGTTGCAGTTAATTATGTTGATATGACAAACCCCACATGTTACTTCTTGAAACTAAACTCCTCCCTGGTCAAGTCAAGAAGGTATTGGCCAGATCTGATTGGTTAAGAAAGATTATCCTGTGATCTATGACAGGTGAGGTATGCAAGGCCAGGGGTCTTCCACTAAGCAGTTACCATATATCATATATGAGAAAGATCTGAAGAGCTGTTATTTGGCATTTACAATGTTTACATGGGATTAATCTGTTTCAACAAAATAATGAAAAAATCAACTTGGCTGGATATATTAAAGAATACTGAAAAGCAGAAAAGGTACTGAAATGAAACAAATGTCAGATCATATTTTTGCTTTAAATGTGTCAAATGTAGTATTTATAACTGTTCATGGTTTAAGTACTTAAGTTAGAACAGCATTATGGTGCCAGACAGGGATGAACATGCCAGGCTCATCCTCCATTTACATCTAGATAAAAATATGGAGAATCGGCCTAGAACCTTCTAATCTGCAGAGTTGCTGCAAATTCTATTGTAGACACTCCATTTACGATGGAGCCACGTTTCCACACACACGTTGTCATGAAAAAGACCTTGAACGAGCATGATAAATAATGACAAAATGTACATGAAGTGGGGATGTAAACCAGGCTTTCCCATGTATCAGAATGTACCCTCAGAGCCTGTTAAAGAACCATAGAAATCTATTTAATAGTAACTAGGAGTGGGACTGGTTCCTGGATTCGTACATATATCCGTCCCCTGTATCTGGGGCAGCTCTAAATGACCTTTAATGTGCTGATGAGAAGTTAAACAACATGCAATTCAAATTGAAGTGTTAAAAACCATACATGTAGATAAAATTAAATCCCAGTATTTTACATTCAAATTATCTATTTTTAATCAAGCTTCATTTCATAATTTACTACATAGGTAATTATATATAGAAGATGAGGTTTAAATTACAAATCAAGTGGACTATTTATAAAACTTTGTTATTTAATATATATATATGCAAGTTTTATCCAGAATATATTTTCATTTCTTTATTGCATTTGCCTATTTTATGGGATTTCATGTGCATGCTGCATCTTTCAAAAATGGAATAGTAAATAGTTTACTCTTATATTGAAGGAGTGCTAATAATTTATTTATTATGAGCATAATAGTAAAAAAAAAACATGAAAGGAAAAACCTGGAAATTGCCGAACTATTCTCAGTCTGTGTAATTTATTTGAAATACAATATTTTATCAACTGATGCTTTCTGGCATTATGTTGTGTATTGTCTACCATAATTCCTTTCTTAATGCCTACCATAAATTATCTTTAATAAAGTTGTATATTCTAACATAAAACTATATATTTTCTGCAAAACAGAGTAATTTGCTTGGTTTCTAAATGATTTTATCGACAATTAAATTAGTTTTGAGGAAATTAAGTTTCGATTTCTTCGTTTTATCAATGCATATGTACAATCATTATTGTGTTGCATTGGGTGCAATATCAAAAATAAATAATGGAAAAAGACCACTATGAATTAATTTTAAAAAAAGGATAATGACAAACTGTAATGAAACTAAAGATCACTCAATTATAATCATGTTTTGTTCCTAACTGTTTTAATTTATCAAGTTTATTAGTATAACCATGTTGTTGTTCCTAATTGTTTTACTTTATCAAGTTTATCGGTATTAAATAGATAAATTCTGTATTAACCAGTACAACCAGGGAGTAAGTATACAGGGAGGAGACACGGATTCATAAACACTCTAGTTTATCAATTGATGTTGTCGCGCTAGAACACCGCCATTTACCATTTTATAGATACATGTAAAATTTCAGCTGATATCTCAAAAGAGGCATTTTCATCACCTCTTTTTAGGCTTTGTCTTATAATCACCACCGTAAAATTACCTTCTTGACAAAGATAAATATTTATTGTAAACAGTTTCATCGGTGAAAGATTGGGATTTCTCAGTGAAAGAATATTCATAATAGCTAAATATTATTAACTAACTCCGAACACAAAAGTAACTAACTGTGACACTGAGTTATGACGTCATTAAAGTGGTGCTGACGTCGACGTCATCTGCCGATAGCGTTCAATAAAGTGAAGAATTTCGGCTAAAATCATGCACAGATGATTTAAAATGTAATAAACAGATTATTTAACTGCTGTGTTCGATTATAGGGAAATCCATCACCAGGCTCGCTCGATGGTAGACGTGTTTTGTTCTGTGTTTTTTTCACTTGTAACCGGAGGCCCCGGGTTCAATCCTACGTGGTTCCACTGAGTTTCGTCGGTGTGTTCTTGGGCAAGACACTTGCCCTTGGCCTCGTTCGTCGGATGGGGACGTAAACCAGGCGGTCCCGTGTATCGGTCTATCCTCCAAGCAAGTTAAAGAACCATAGGAATCTATTCGATAATAAGAGTAGGGCACGGTTCCCGGATTCCTATGTATCATTTTCCTCTCTCTGGGGTGGCTCTAAATAACCTTTACTGCGTTGATGAGCCGTTAAACAACTTTCAATTTCAATACGTCTACCATCTCCTACCATTTCCCTATAATCGATCCCAGCAGTTAAATAATCTCTATGTTTACTATTCACTTTTTGTTATTATAATATAACCCGTAGTCTCGTATCTCGTTCGCAATAGTATACACTGTTAACCATGACAGAGCAGGTGCGTTCCTGGGGCTAATTTAGTATAAGCACCATCGAGTTTTGGATTCACAAATGTGCCTAAACCCCATATACCTTCAGTTTTTATTGCATATTTCGCATTTTTAGCCATTTTTATATTTTTGCTTCTTTAATAGCCTGTACGCACGTGCGTACGCCCAGGTACACCCCTGCAGAGGATCCGCCCTTTGTATTTCTTCAATTATGAAAGCTGAAGGTAATTTTTAAATAAAACGAACACATGGCAATCTTGATTTTGTTTAATTGCAAGATATTTTTTTCTGCATTTATCTAACTTGCATATTTGCTGTAAGTTGAATAGTTTTTGCATAATTTTGATTATTTTCAACCACTAATACATTTCAAACTTTGGTAGAATAATATTAATTGAAAATGTAAACACTTTGGTAAAATAAGAAAATTTGCATTAATTACCTTTTATTTGAAAGTAAATTATCAATATTATTGGATTAACAAACTATGGTTACGGTAGTACCTTTAAAAGTCAAGGCACATTATAATCAAAAACTAAGTATTAAAATATACAAAAAGATATAAAATATATACTTGCATCAGGTAATCTATTTATTTAATATTTTATTCAAGTATTATATATATAATTCAAGTTTTTTTTTACTGCCTTTATATCCTCTGCTGTATTAAATACAGTTGTGTCTTATCAATTACCCTTTTTGAACCCCTTCAAGGCCTGTTGTAACACCAAAAGTGTGCCATGAATTTTATAACTAATAAGCTGATTACATAACAGGGACACACCATAAACCACTAATTGAGCAGCACCAAGTGCCAGTGATTGACAGCATGGGGTATTGAATCATATGCCACTGGTGAGGTCATGCTGGAATGAAAATTGATATATAGGGCCCTGGGTCATATCTCTTCAACAATAACAGATATTAAATTGTTTAAATTGACTGCATTCAGCAGCTGAGACCAATTGTTTATTTTAAATAAAAAAATATTTAAAAAAAAAGAAAGGAAAAAAACACACATTAATAAGCTTTTTCTTCAAAAAGAACAGAAATGTGAAACATAGTTGAATCTAACACTTTGAGGAATTGAAAATGATTTAGTGTGTGCACAAATCCTGTATTGGTCTCTAAAATAAATAAAATCTCAGTCTTTATTAGTGGATTTCTAATAACAAGTTTAAAAATTAGCAGCATATAACCTGAACATTATTTCACCACTATAGTAAGCTACAACAGGGAGTAAGTTAACCGGGAGGAGAAACGGGTTCATAAACGCTCTAGTTTATAGATTTATGTTGTCGCGCTAAAACGCCGCTATTTACTATTTTATCGATACAGGTAAATCAATTGTAAGCGCGTTGCATGTGAAAAAGTTAAACTTTCAGCCAACATCTCAAATTAGGCAGTTTTTACAGCCTCTTTTTTAAGGCTTTCTATAATAATCAACATCACGAAATTACCTTCTTGACAAAGATAAATATGTCTACTATTCACGTTTTGTTATTATTAATGCCTAGTATAATCCATACTTCATATCTCGTTTGCAATAGCTCCAGACCATTTTTAATTTGACAAATTAAAAATTTCAGCCGATATCTCAAAAGGCACATTTTCATCACCTCGTTTTAGGCTTTGTCTTATAATCACCACCTTGAAATTACCTTCTTGACAAAGATAAATATGCCAACTATTTACTTTTTGTTATTATTAAAGCCTAAATAACCCGTAGTCTCATATCTCGCTTGCAATAGCTATACCCCCGTCACCATTTTTTATTTGGTGCAGCAGAGCCCCAGATAAGAATTGGTTTGATTTGCTTAAATACCCACCTATATTTTTGTCAATTGGGTATTTTAAAATACAACTGATTAAAAAAAAGTAATTCACTCATCAAATGTTTCGTTAATTGGGTATCAACACAAAATAGTACAAATAGGTACTTACAATAGTGTACTTTTCAGATCTTTATGTTGTGTGTTGTATGAGTCTCTGCTGTGGCTTCTATTTCACATGAATTTTTACCAACACATGTGAGGTTATATGGCGCCTAACAGGCATGAACATGCCAGGCTCATCCTCCATCTAGATAAAACATGGGAAATGGGCCTACAACCTTTTCACCCTGAACTGCAGAGTTGCTTCAAATTCTATCATAGAAACTCTGTTTTTGCTGGAAACATAAACTGTAACTTCTAACTATGTTTTAACTGATTGTTTTATTTTCGCTGAATAGTTCACGATTCAGATTTATTCATCATCATCATTATTGACGACAATTAGCCACGGATATTTAGTTTTCCAGTCTCTAACGGTTTTAGTAACTACACGATTGCCGTCGGTTTTGTTACTGATGACAAAATATTGTTTAATACATTGTGAACAATTGGAATTGACGGGTGAATACATATATCGATTAATTCCTCTATAATTCCCGAAACAACCCCGTCACCATCTAATGGTTTGGGAATTCCTAAATACCCTAAAATTTTGTTTTCCTATGTATTTATACTTGCCTTTCTACAACCTCTTTTGACGGACGCCATTTTACACGAACGCTTGAAAATTACCAAGCCACATAGTGATATAGACTTTATTTTATATTGGACTGGTTTACGAAATTACTATTTGTTCTATAGCGACATACTGTTAAATACTCCAGTAACGTCTACTAGACGGGTTTGCTAATTAACCGGGAGAATACAGGATGACGAAGATTTGTTTACATTCTACGAAAGTCAGAGACAACGTGCGATTACAGTAATGGAAAACAGTTTGTACGCATACATTTTTTAAATAATTGCTTAAATGGGATTTCATATGCTTTTTGGTACGCTTGATTTTAATTTCAATTTGGTTTTCCATTGTTTTAATTGGGTAATTACGCAAATACGCAGCTTATCTGCGGCTCTGGTGTAGAGTGGCGCCATCTTTGTTAAATATACGGAACCGTCTGGTAAAATGTGCTTTTATACATGCAAACAAATACACGCTCTGTATCAGAGGACACAATGTGAATAAATAGTACTTATATTTACATTGCGCACCTTTGTTGAGTTTGTAAGTGTAATAATTTATGAGAATTTGCTGTTTTTCACACACGCGTGAAACAACCAGTAGTCATTTTCACGCAGTAGTGAAACACACGCTCGACAACATAAAACGGCAAAACGATCCGTTTCTCCTCCCCCGTATACTACAATAAAATATCCACATACTACCTGTCAGCTACTACAGTGTCTGTGAGTACACATATGTACTTAATGTAGCCAGGGAGTATTAATATGGATATTTTATTGTTATTCAAATAAAGAAAGCGCCATATTATCTAACAACACATTTAGTAAATTATGGTCTGCAACCTGTCCACATACACTGTCACAGGCAACTGTCATTAAGATTTATTCCCTTCCACGCAGACATTCGTCGGGGAGTGGGCAAAAAAAATAAGCACGGAGAATTAACTTCTACAACAACAACAATATTCTGCTGAACTTCTCTTCAGTATTCTGTCTCCATTGTACCAATAATAGACACCAGAACTAATTAATAGCGGTTGGGAACTACGCTTGTTGTTCAGCCATACCCGTTTTGATTCGCAGACACTTGGGTCGAATCCGCTTGCAGTCGCTGACAAAGATTTTCCGAACAGCGACCTGATGTCTGTTTGTTTACCTGCCATGTTTCAGTGTCGATGTAAAAAAAAACAAGTCTGACTGGTTAGCGATATATTGCATCACACTTCAATTGATTTTAGCGTGAATTGAATCACAGTCTATATTACGCGTGGGTTACCTGGTAACAAACAAACACGTTAATCTGAAATCTTGCAAATATTGCAACATCGTGTTTGAACGATAGTTTAACTTAATTTTTATAGTGCAAAAAGTCACTCGCCCTGTCGGACAACCAGACGCCAAATGTTAATCTTCCGCAGGCAGCTTGCACTCGCCAATGCACGCGGGCGAGTGGAATTTTACACCCCTGTGTATATATGTGCCAAATTGAATTGAATTGGGTTTTAAGGCGCACCAACACATGAAAGGTTTTATGGCGCCTAACAGGCATGAACATGCCAGGCTCATCCTCCATGTACATAGAGATAAAATATGGAAAATTGGGCCTAGAACCTTCTCACCCTGAACTGCAGAGTTGCTGAAAATTCTATCGTAGAAACTCCATTTATGCTGGAGCCATGTTTATTGTTATTCTGCCACTGCTCTTTTTTTTTATGTGAGTGAGATGGCACCTGAAACAATGCAGGGATCATGATGAAGACCTTTAATGAACATGAACAAAAAATGGTAAAATGAACATGAATTTGGGGGGATTCTACTGTACCCCTCTGTCTGCCCCTCCAAAGGCAGCGAGAACCAACAAGGGACATAATCTATGTCGTCTTTAAATAGCCATGTCGATTTCCTGTTCCTAAAAATGCGCGAAAATGGGATTTCCCATTACGGCTATTATTCCCATTATTTTGATTGGATATTTAAAAATGACATCCAATCAGCATTCACGGACCCCAGATGTCGGAGCACCACGTCAGATTGACGCGGAAACAGGTGTGAAAGTAGAAGAAAACTGCCATATAAAAATTGAATTTTATTTTTTGTTCTGTTTGAGAAGAGGTACCCAAGTAAGTTTGATATCATTTTGAAGTTTAATATACATTTAAAAAATTCAGACATAATTTGCGATGATAAGTACCCGTTTTTCTGTAAAATTATGATGACTTAACTGTACGGGGGTCTGAACCGGAAGTAAAAATAAATATATATAAAAATGGCGGCGCCCACCGTTTAGATTGCAAACAAACTGTATTTTAACTGAATTTGATTGATTGTTTGAACTGTGAGTGTAAATGAGTATATATTCTTTTGCATATGCCTTATATGAAGTATTCTGATGGTGAATCATTTATTTTTAAGCATTATATACTGTTTGTATGTATCAACTGTGGTACTGATCTTGAGTGTTAAGTTGTTAAATCTTGAGTGTTAAGTTGTTAACATTCAAGTTACTGGGTTCATCAATTTCCACATTGCAGACACCTGTCGCCACACACTGACAACCTGTTGACACAACTTTGATTCTTGAATATGTTGCAATATTCGAAATACCTGCTGATAGTGATATTTTGTTTATAATACATGACTACCGGTTTATATGTATACAACTATGTGTGCTAAAGCTAATAAATGAAGTCATTTTAAGTGCAAAATATGTATATGTTGTATAAATATGTTGCTATGACAAAGGATATTCGATTAATAAACATTATTAACTGAAAAACTGCTTTTTTCATGCTTGGACAAGTTTTTGACAAGGAAATAAAGGTGAGTATTTGTGACTGAAAATTCACACATAGAAAAAAAATCTTAAAAAAAAAAGTTATAATCCAAATTTTACAAACTCAGCTGTTCTAATATTGAAATAAATGGATGTATTTATGTACTGAATTTGGTGATATTATCTCGAAAAATAAAAAATCATTGATTCATGCTACCATGCAAAGGAATCTGCAGTGGCCCATTCTTTATTGGGTTGGGTTCAATTCCCAGTGTGGTTCAAAGACTCCAGCAGTAGGCTACGAGTAAATATTCACACCTTTCGTTGGAAACGTGGCTGGTAAGAAACTAATGACCGAGCAGTCGACTGTCGATATGTGTAACCCGTGACCTTACAGCGAAAACCAATGACAATAAAATATCTGCATCTTCCTACAATTTATATTTTAATTTAGCAGACTGATTTAGCCAAAATATGCCGTATCTGCAAAAAAAAGTATGCATACAAACTATGTAAGTATTATACATTACCTGTATTGTTAGCTCCAAAACAGAAACTATTGAGATAAAATTGTCACGTCATTTAAAAACGAACATTATCCAAGA
>JAWPHD010013653.1:0-66731 GCA_037043455.1 Cyrtodaria siliqua | reverse complement strand
ACAGTGTCTACTTCACTGTAACACACCAACCGAGGACCTTAACTATTCTAAGGTCCTCTACTAACAATGACCACAATTTCTTCATGGTAACACACCAATTAAGGGACCCTAATCTCTTTGTGTTCCGACAACAATAAAGACAGTGCGCCCACTGTAAACATATTTCTTATTGGGTCCTCTGACAGTAAACACAGTGGTCAATTTCACTGTAAAACACCAACCGAGGACCTTATTATTCTTAGGTCATCTATTAACAATAAACACAATTTATTCATGGTAACCCATCAATTAAGGACATAATCTGTTGGTGTTCTGACAAGAATAAACACAGTGCGCGCATTTTAACACATATTTCTTCTTTTTCCTCTGACAGTAAACACAGTCTCATCTTCACTGTAACACACCAACCGAGGACTTCTTACTATTCTAAGGTCCTCTATTAACAATAAACACAATTTCTTCTTGGTGACACACCAATTAAGGACCTAATCTCTTGGTGTTCCGACAACAATAAACACTGTGCGCCCATGGTAACACATATTTCTTGTTGGGTCCTCTGACAGTAAAGACAGTGTCAACTTCAATGTAACACACCCGCCGAGGACCTCTTACTATTCTAAGGTCCCCTATTAACAATAAACACAATTATTTTATGGTAACACCACACCAATCATGGACGTCATCTCCAGGTTTTCCGACAACAACAAACACATTGCGCCCACTGTAACACATATTTCTTGTTGGGTCCTCTGACAGTAAACACAGTGTCAACTTCACTGTAAACACACCAACCGAGGACCTAACTATTCTAAGGTCCTATATTAACAATAAACACTATTTCTTCTTGGTAACACACCAATTAAGGACCTAATCTCTTGGTGTTCCGACAACAATAAACACTGTGCGCCCATGGTAACACATATTTCTTGTTGGGTCCTCTGACAGTAAACACAGTGTCAACTTCACTGTAACACACCAACCGAGGACCTTAATATTCTAAGGTCCCTCTACTAACATTAAACACAATTTCTTCTTGGTAGCATACCAATTAAGGGACCCAATCTCTGGTGTTCCGACAACAATAAACACAGTGCGCCGGGCCCCATTGTAACACATATTTCTTGTTGGGTCCACTGACCGTAAACACAGTTTCAACTTCACTGTAACACATCAACCGAGTACCTCTTACTATTCTAAGGTCCTCTATTAACAATAACCACAATTTCTTCATGGTAATACACCAATTAACGAAGTCATCTCTAGGTGTTCCGACAACAACAAACACAGTGCGCCCACTGTAATACATATTTCTTGTTGGGTCCTCTGACAGTAAACACAGTGTCAACTTCACTGTAACACACCAACCGAGGACCTTACTATTCAAAGGTCCTCTATTAACAATAAACACAATTTCTTCTTCGTAACACACCAGTTAAAAACCTTATCTCTTGGTGTTCCGACAACAATAAACACAGTGCGCCGGGGCCCCATTGTAACACATATTTCTTGTTTTGTCCACTGACAGTAAACACAGTTTCAACTTCACTGTAACACACCAACCGAGGACCTCTTACTATTCTAAGGTCCTCTATTAACAATAAACACAATTACTTAATGGTAACACAACAATTAAGGACCTTATCACATGGTTGTCCGACAACAATAAACACTGTGCGCCCATTGTCGCACTTATTTCTTGCTAGGTCCTCTGACAGTAAAACACAGTGTCAACTTCACTGTAACACACCAACAGAGGACCTGTTACTATTCTAAGATCCTTTCTTAACAATAAACGCAATTTCTTCATGGTGACGCACCAATTAATGACCAAATCTCTTGGTTTTCAGACAACAATAAAGGACAGTGCGCCCACTGTAACATATTTCAGATCGGATCAGTAACACTAGAGTTATTTGCCCTTGTTTTTTCTAGAAAATGCCCATTTTCTGCCTTGTGAACACTCTTTCACATTCATTTATTATTTGATCTTTACCAAACTGGCACAGATTGTTAATATCAAATAAAAGAGTGAATTAGTTCGAAAACCAGTTAGTTCGGATTAGTTTCACCGGAGTTATGGCCCTTGATTTTCTGAAAAATGCCATATTTTGCCTTGTTAACACTCTAGCTCCTTTATATTATATTTGATCTTTACCAAACTTGCACAGATTGTTAATATCAATGAAAGCTCAGACGAGTTCGAAAACCATTTAGATCAGATTAGTAACACTAGAGTTACGGCCCTTGATTTACTGAAAAATGTCATTCTCTTCCTTGTGACCACCTCTAGGACCTTCATTTATTATTTGATCTTTACCAAAGTTGCACAGATTGTTAATATCAATACAAGCTTGACCAAGTTCGAAAGCCAGTGATATTGGACTTATTACTCCATTCATTTCATTTCTTAGGTCATCTATTAACAATAAACAAAATAATTTATTCATGGTAACCCATCAATTAAGGACATTATAATATGTTTGTGTTCTGACAAGAATAAACACAGTGCGCCCATTTTAACACATATTTCTTGTTGTGTCCTCTGACAGTAAACACAGTCTCATCTTCACTGTAACACACCAACCTCTTACTATTCTAAGGTCCTCTACTAACAATAAACACAATTTCTTCTTGGTGACACACCAATTAAGGACCTAATCTCTTGGTGTTCCGACAACAATAAACACTGTGCGCCCATGGTAACACATATTTCTTGTTGGGTCCTCTGACAGTAAAGACAGTGTCAACTTCAATGTAACACACCCGCCGAGGACCTCTTACTATTCTAAGGTCCCCTATTAACAATAAACACAATTATTTTATGGTAACACCACACCAATCATGGACGTCATCTCCAGGTTTTCCGACAACAACAAACACATTGCGCCCACTGTAACACATATTTTCTTGTTGGGTCCTCTGACAGTAAACACAGTGTCAACTTCACTGTAACACACCAACCGAGGACCTAACTATTCTAAGGTCCTATATTAACAATAAACACTATTTCTTCTTGGTAACACACCAATTAAGGACCTAATCTCTTGGTGTTCCGACAACAATAAACACAGTGCGCCGGACCCCACTGTAACACATATTTCTTGTTGGGTCCTCTGACAGTGAAGATAGTGTCAACTTCAATATAACTCACCAACCGAGGACCTCTTACTATTCTAAGGTCCTCTATTAACAATCAACACAATTACTTAATGGTAACACACCAATTAAGGACCTTATCACATGGTGGTCCGACAACAATGAATACTGTGCGCCCATTGTAACAATTATTTCTTGTTGGGTCTCTGACAGTAAACACAGTGTAACACACCAACAGAGGACCAGTTACTATTCTAAGATTATTTTTTAACAATAAACACAATTTCTTCATGGTGACGCACCAATTAAGGACCTAATATCTTGGTTTTCAGACAACAATAAACACAGTGCGCCCACTGTAACAAATATTTCTTGGTGTGTCCTTTCACAGTCAACACAGTGTCTACTTCACTGTAACACACCAACCGAGGACCTTAACTATTCTAAGGTCCTCTACTAACAATGACCACAATTTCTTCATGGTAACACACCAATTAAGGACCTAATCTCTTTGTGTTCCGACAACAATAAAGACAGTGCGCCCACTGTAACATATTTCTTATTGGGTCCTCTGACAGTAAACACAGTGTCAATTTCACTGTAAAACACCAACCGAGGACCTTATTATTCTTAGGTCATCTATTAACAATAAACACAATTTATTCATGGTAACCCATCAATTAAGGACATAATCTGTTGGTGTTCTGACAAGAATAAACACAGTGCGCGCATTTTTACACATATTTCTTCTTTTTCCTCTGACAGTAAACACAGTCTCATCTTCACTGTAACACACCAACCGAGGACTTCTTACTATTCTAAGGTCCTCTATTAACAATAAACACAATTTCTTCTTGGTAACACACCAATTAAGGACCTAATCTCTGGTGTTTCGACAACAATAAACACTGTGCGCCCATGGTAACACATTTCTTGTTGGGTCCTCTGACAGTAAACGTCGTATGATGCACAAATTACGGTTACATTTTTACAAAATATTAATAATAATAAAAAAAAATGTGCAAAAACTTTATTATTTTCAAAATCTTGGTTTGAAGACGCTTAAAATGATATGCAAAACATGTACAAACTTCAACAAAAACACATATAAAAACTAAATTTTAAAAACTTTTTTTTTTCATTTTGGGCAGTTGAGAGGAACCTTAAGCAACTTTAAATGGTGATAAATTAAACATAACGTTTCAATAATCAATGGAACCAATTCAACCCGGACAACATCAATATCCTGAAATGTCTTCAAATCCATAATATATAAGTTACTGCAACAAGATTTACTAAGAAATCTAAATTTGAACGTATTAACTGGTCAGTCACCCAACGCTGAATTGCAAAAAACTAACGTTCTACACGCCTGCGCCCCCTGTGAGAAACACTCACATCAAGAGAAATTAATTATCGTCTAATTCGCTTCTCTCAAACAACACTAATTACATTTGTCTTTGATCTTATTGAAACATATGCCAACATCCTTTAAACCTTGTTAAAACGTTGAATGTGTCATATGTTAATGGTTGTTTCATTCTCCCGGTAATTGGCGAATTCTTGCGTTACATGTTCTTCCACGCCTACCAAATGTAAGCTATAATAGTGTTAGTTAATCTGAGTTCTATATATATTACCCCATTAGCAATACACATTGATTTAATACGAAGGCTTGACCAAACCAAATTATATGTTTGCAAGGTTTAGTTTTGTATTTTCAAAAAGAAATGTTATACCTTTGCGAATCTCTAAGATCATAGGAAATAACATGATTGCAATATCCCTGAAGACAGGCACCGATAATAGGCCTTTTTCTAGATAATACCTACTTTGGTTCGTGTATTTATCGTAATGTACCTCTCAAAAGATTCAATTATTGCCCGCCGAAATCGGGTGTAATCTAACATAATTAGAATGTGTTCAAAGACAGTACCATTGATAATACCAATGCCAAAGGAATGATAAGATGGTGTTTATATCTATAAATCAAACCGGATATACTTCATCTTTTAGTGTTCTCTTATTTGCAAGGCATTATACGAAGATGAAACGTAGATGAAATGTATGATACACTTTGATCTAGAACATGTTTCTGTAAAAGAAAGAAAGAAAAGTGTCTCATTTCTAATAATTTAATGCTTTTATCTCGCATTTAAGATACCCAGCTAACATATATAATTGTATTTTAAGTAAACAGCATTAACAAAATATCACAAAAAAATAGTATATTCAATAAAATAAGGCAGCGGCAATACACGTAATTATGTTAATATTTTCCTCACGATCCGGAGTTACTCCAGCTAGGTTGTTGAAGCAGGATATTTTCTCATGTGGAATAAAAAAATCAATCAGACATGGTCAAAATCTGCCGAGTTTTGGCGAATTAATTCAAAATAAATCAAAACGTTTTTTGAACTCGTATGACGTTTCGTACATACAATATGTTATACAAAATATCTAGTACTGAGGCACGATTTTTGGAAAGAGCGTGTCACAATGAACAAGAGCTGGTATCAATGCTATCGAGCTTGTGCCAATGAAAGATACCTCTAACTAAATTGGTATGATGAGTGATCGTCTTTGATTAACTGTTTTCTGAATTTCGTATATAATACGTAATGTTTTATATTATCATCGCGTTGCGCAGTCTGTAGTGCAGTGGATTTGTAACCGGAGGCCCGGGTTCAATCCTCCGTGGTGCCACTGAGTTTCGTCGGTGTGTTCTTGGGCAAGACACTTTCCCTTAGCCTCGTCCGTCGGATGGGGACGTAAACCGGGCGGTCCCGTGTATCGGTCTATCCTCCGAGCACGTTAAAGAACCATAGGAATCTATTCGATAATAAGAGTAGGGCACGGTTTCCGGATTCCTATGTATCCTTCTCCTCTCTCTGGGGCGGCTCTAAATAACCTATACTGTGTTGATGAGCCGTTAAACAACATGCAGTTCAATTCGATTCCGAAAGTTGACTCGAAATATATCTATACATAACTATATACTTCTCTAATGTAAAATTCGTCGGAAGTATTTTATCACAAACTGCGTCGACTGAACATGTCAGAGTGACGCAATTTGTAATAACCTTAAAAAGAAACATTGGTGTTTGAATCCGTATTGTGAATGAGCGGGTGATGCATAGATCTATAGTTTAGCACAAGAGTATTGTAACTCAAAAAGGATATTGTTCCTATGTTAATGACATCCCGAAGAAAGATTTATAACAGTCGTAAGGAACATTTTCATTGTTTGCGAAAGGGTACGAAATGCCTTCAAAACATGGATTGAGAAACTATATTATTGCGCTTAGCCGACGAGGTTACTGTGTCGACGATTCTAACTTAGAGAAGTCTACTGACTTGAAGTCCTCAATCCATTGATGTTGTCTCCAAAAGGCTACATTAATTTTATTGTTTGCTTGTTTGTATATGGTTTTACGGCTCTTTTAACAGTTATAGTCATATCGAGCCGGTTTCCTGTGTGACTTACAAGTACTCAACACGGCCCATTATCCTGACACCGAGACAGTCAGTCCTTGTATGGACCGAGCGCTTAGTGAAGGAGCGACTAGTATCTTTTAAAGATCCGACCGGTTATCGAACCCACGACGCTCTATCACTAAGACACCGCCGCGGTTGATGGTATTGTCCACCCGAGTCTGCATATTAAAATAGGTGTTTGGCATATTTTCCATTTCTACTACCTTGCCTCTCAAGTTCATTATTCACGGGCGATTGCTGCTTTCCATGGTGCAAGATGACATGTTCTTGCATACCGGACAAGGATATCCGTCATTTTACCGGAGCTAGATATTTCCATCTCACCCTAGGGTCGAGATAAAATTCACGCCCGCCAACATCCGGTATGCAGGAAAACATGCAAAACGTTAATAGCTGGCGGCATCAACGCATAACATTCTCTGATATGCAAGAAAAAGAATATATCATGTGTATTCGGTTCAGATAGGGAATTCCAACCCTCGGTATAAGTGATTTAATCGGAACCTCGGCAGAGCCTCGGTTCCGATAAAAACACGTATACCTCGGGTTGGAATTCCCTATCTTCACCGGGATACCCATGAAAGATTCTTATATTCCCATTTGGGCAAAAACTATTTATGTGTGAAAAACGCGTTTCCGTTATGATGAACAGAATAAAACGAGCAACATTATTTGGAATTTTACAAAAATAAATAATGGAAGAGTCCACTTTGAAAATGCAGTGGTTTAAGGGTTAATATTCAAAGATGAACTATGGTCCAAGTATCAGTATATTCAGATGATTCCGCTATTTCAGTTCGTGATGAGCCCACTCATCAACTCATCTGTATCTGGTTTGCACTGTTTGTTTTGCAATCGCCGAGATGGTACAGACCGCGCGGGTTTGAATCCCACTGGAAGCGACTCTCATATGTAATGAAGTATCGATTCTTACGGATGGCGGAAGGTGTATATTACTGGTTTACCCATTAAAATGTGGGAGATCTGCCTCCGCCACAAAAGAAAAATCGAAGTTAAACCACATACACACAAACCTTCTGACTGTGGATCGAATAAATCTGTGTTAGCGGTCACTTCTACAAAGCATCCCCACTAAACAGCCATATTCTTACACATATAGCTATATAAACAGCCACATGTTCTATATCCCGTTTATACAATTTTAGTTGAAATCCACTTTTATTAAGCATTTACCTGCCTTAAGTGGTCACTTTCGGTCTTTCCCTTGAGTGACATTATCCCCGAGTGACGCATTTACGCGGCTGTTGAAAACAACGCAAATCCAGATTAGACAACCAAATTTCTACAGAAACATAATTAGGTGATATTTGCTATACAACTTTTTGTTATAAAAAGGGGCATCGCAGAGGGTATTTGGATTTTGCAAAAAAACACGTTTTCGCTGAAACCATTGACGCAAAACGAATCAGACTTTATTAGATTTGTCCTAGCCTTATCTCCTTTGCGAACAATGTAAATGGTAGGTGTGCATGGTCTAGTGGTAGAGCGTCGGACTTCGATATCGAAGGTTCCCTGGTTCGATCCTCGACCGTACCATGTTCATTGTGTCCTTGAGCAAGACACTTTACCCACGATGCTTATAGCTGGTTCTCCCCCAGGACGCCAAGTGTGGTTAGTATAAGTCACGGGTTTCACCTACATGTACAAATAATACACAATGAATTTATGCTTTTATTTTGAATGTGTCCACTATAAAGGTTTAAGGAGTAAATTTGTTAAGTCTTTATGTCCGAAATCCACATACATGTTAAATGCCGCATTTGAAGACGGCGTAAATGCAGATGAGACGACTTACCAGGTTTTGCAAAGTTTTCCAATCTGATAGTGGATAATATATACATATGAAACAAGATTTGTCTATGGTCAGCTGACTTGGACTCTTTAGAAACCTATGAGTCTGAATCAACTGATGATGGAAAAAATTTCTTTATGGATATTCAAGCAAATTCCTCCATCAGATTAGAAAATATTGGAAATCCTAGTGAGGCAGCTCGTTATGAGCCATAACTGGTGTCAACAATAATAAGTAGTTTCATTGTGTCTGCGCATGCGGACCGGAAGGGGAAAAGGCGAAACAACGACAAATGCTACATTGTCGTCTTTTTATTCTGTCGTATTTTTTTATGTTTCATGGTTTGGTTTTCGATTCAGAACGAAAAGACGTCATATATTGACCGCGCCGTTTTAGTCGCGTTCCGAGGCTCGTCTTTTCGTGCCGCGCGTTTTCGTTCTGACGCGCTTTAGTGTTTTCGTCCGCGAAAAGGCGCCACTCGAAATAACAACAATTAAGTGTACAAAATGTTGTTTTTTCGCGGGCAAAAATACACTGGCAGAAATTAGCCACCATATAGTTGCAAGACAATTGGACCATCATACCAAACTCCAACTTCTTGAAAGTTATGACCCACAAGTGCCTAAATGGAACACCAATCAAGTCAAACAAGTAAAGGTTTTACAGTGACATTCCCTGTTCCTCTTCCGACAACCCTGAGTCTACCTATTAACACATGGTCTTCAGAATGTTAACACAGAGTCCCTGTTTGTTAACACATAGTCCTCTGACGTTTAACACTTTAGTCCTTGTTTGTAAACACATGGTCCTCTGACGGTAAACACTTTAGTCCTCGGTTGTTAACACATGGTCCTCTGACGGTAAACACATTAGTCCTCAGTTAATAACACATGGTCCTCTGACGGCAAACACTCTTAAGTCCTCGTTTGTTAACAAATGGTCCGCTGACGGTAAACACTTTAGTCCTTGCATGTATAGTAAAGTTAGTCAAATTAGTTCTCTGAAGGACAACACTCTTAAGTCCTCGTTTGTTAACACATGTCCTCTGACGGTAAACACTTTAGTCCTCGCATGTATAGTAAAGTTAGTCAAATTAAAAAATCAAAAATCGTAGAGAGTAATATCACATTCTAAAAAAGTATACTTCATAGGATAGTACTTCAAAACATCAGTTTCGTACGTCAATAGGAAAGCCGAGTCCTCGGAAGAAGGTGAGGAATCAGAGTCCTCACTTGATAGGTAAAACCAGTATGTGTATGTGTGTGTGTGTGTGTGTGAATTTTTTATTTTTAAAAAATAAAAACATGGTGAAATTTAAAAAACAATCATGGCATATGGAAAATAATATTTTGGCTACATGGTGTATGGAAAAAAAAAAGGCTCTCGGCATATGGAAAAACACTAACATAGGCTCAGTCGTTGTTTAATTTTTTTGTTTTTACATCTGGCATATCTCACAAAGTGTCTGGTTGATGTATTTCTGCTGTGGTATGTCCCTTTTTGTACTTTTGACAAAATATGTTATATTCAGTTTTGTGTTTGCCCACAAAGCTATATTTTTGTTATTTCAAATTACCAGAATTAATCTCTATAAATATGCAATGATGTGCAGAGCGCACTCATAGCGTTTTAAAACAAATGCATTATTTGGCACTATAAGGCCTTTAAAAGAGTCGGGCTATTAATATTCAATTCTGCGCTTGCATGTATTTTTGATTTGGAGACACTGTCAAGATTTCTAGTTGCATAAATGTCGTTAAAGGCCCAACTACCATAAAAAAGCCACTAGATGGAGCTGGGGCAGGTTTTTCATTTAAATGTCTACATGGTTAAATCAGGGAGATCTTTTTCAAAAAATTGAAAAATCCATCTCATATGTTCCTTAGTCATAACTATATACGATGCATTCCTCATCTTATTATCTCCATCATGTCCAGCCATTACTAACACTGATTTGTACAGTTATGCGTTATTTTTGAATGTTTATTCCCAACACAATGTCATCCTAACTAACATACATGTCCAAATTATAGCAGATAGTGTGTACTGCAGTATATATAGACTGTTTCTACCATCGTTCTATACACCACCATGGATGAAGTACCACAAGCCATGGGGTGCTCCGGGACATCAGTGGGCGTGAAACAATGTACTTTGACGGGTTTGACAAAAACAAAGACACTGATAACTGTTCTATAAATTGCATTTGTTCTTGTTCGAATCATTGTGTTGATAATGCCTGTTTTTGTTTAAACCATGAGGCCCAGTATTCTGTTAATAATTATGCTAAAAACTATACTAATAACAGTCTCTTGAATTCCAAATGTAGTCCAAACCATCGAGCTACTAATTTAAATGAAACTGATACTGTTACTGCTACGGTTAATGCTAATGATATAACTAATTGTAATCACCATCCAACTTTTGACACATGGTTTACACAGAAGGGGCTTAATATAATTCACCTCAATATTCATTATCTTTATCCTAAGCTGGATGAGCTTAAGCTTCTTCTATCACAACACCAACATATTGATAATATATGCTTATGTGAAACATTTCTGAACAATACGTTTTCGGACAATGAACTTCGATTAGAAAATTTCAAACTATTTAGAAAAGATATGATTACAAATGGCGGTGGATTAATTATTTATGTCATAGAAGATATACCATGTGTTCAAAGATTGGACCTTGAAAATAGTTCAGTTGAATCTACATGGTTTGAGATCCAACAACCTAATACTAAACATTTTCTTCTATGCTATACATACAGACCACCATCTTTAAATGCACACTGGCTTAATAATTATACAGCTGCATTAGAGAAATCATTTTCAGAAGAAAAAGAATGTCTTGTCCTTGGTGATTTTAATTTCGATTTACTCAAATCAGATAGGAATGCCAAAACATGGCTTGATCTCATGGAGTCTGTCTGGTTACCAAACCCACTAGAGTAACAACTTATTCATCTACATTGATAGACCATGCGTTTTCGAATATGCCGCAGAACATATCTGAAGCATTTATTCCGTTATACTCAATAAGTGATCATTATCCTATTTGTTAACTCGAAAAGTTTCAGCTAAGTATATTAAAGTTCCTGTGCATAAAACCATCAGTTTTAGATCTATGAAACATTTTGACGAAACTAGATTCATAAATGATCTTTCCGAACAACCTTGGTCAATAATTGACGTGTATGATAATCAAGACGATTCCCTAGATTTATTTATTGAAATGTTTAATGCAATCCTAAAAGAGCATGCCCCAAAAAGAAAGAAACGCGTTAAAAAAGGTAAATCAACCAAATTGGATGAAAACTAATATTCTTGATGAAATTAAAAGAAGAGATTATTTCCACAAGAAAAAAAACTCGGTAAATTACAAGATATGGAGGCAGAAAGTTAAAAGTCTCATTGTTCAAGCTAAACAACAATATTACAGTGAAACAATAAATTCAAATAAGCGAAACCCTAAACAACTATGGAATAGTTTACATGAGTTATCTGGATTTAAAAATCAAGTTTAGTCCAATTATATAAATGATGACGATGGAAATCCTATAATTGATCCGTATTTGGCAGTAAATATATTTAATACACACTTTTCTACAGCTTTTGAAAAGTATCAAGCAAATAACGCGCCCGTCACAAATTACACTAATGCCCTACTAGAAAATCTCATCGACGACAAAATGCGAAAGTCTCCGAAACTACTATCTATCCGAAATTATTCAAAAGAGCAAAAGTAGTCTCAGTGCATAAAACGGGTCCTAAAAACGACAAGGCCAATTATAGGCCAATATCAATACTTCCTGTTATTTCTTTAATATTTGAACGTCATGTTATAGTATACATTTGAGACGGCATCTTGAAGAAAATAGGTTGTTTTATTCACGACAATCTGGCTTTAGGGCAAATCATTCCTGTCAAACTGCCCTTATACGAATATTAGATGACTGGATTGCAGCCATTGATAACAATGAAAATGTTGGTACTATATTTCTTGATCTATCAAATGCGTTTGATTTAGTTGATCATACTATATTGCTGCAAAAGTTAAAAATTTACAAAATTAATAGTTCTGCACTTTCCTGGTTTTCATCATATCTGAATAACAGTCACCAGCAAGTTCAGGTTTCTGGTATAACTTCAGAATCTTCACCCATTGTATCGGGTGTATCCCAAGGATCTGTATTAGGCCCCTTATTATTTTTAATCTACATCAATGACCTGCCATTATCTATGGAAAACACAGTCACGGATATTTTTGCAGACGATTCAACGTTTCAACTTCAAATTCAGCTCTTGTCGACGCTGCAAATTCACTCAATAATGACCGTATCAACGTCAACGCCTGGTGCGATACTAATCGCATGTCTATCAATGCATCAGAAACAAATATAATGTATCTTTCACCTAAGAACAAAAAACATCATATTTATGATAATGCCCCCTCTATTAAGTTCAAAGATGAAACTATTCATTGTATTGATTTTTTGTTACTAAAGGACAATCCATTTTTTCCGGAAGGGTACATAACATTTCCATGTTCTCATATTTCTTAATACCATGCTTCATACACATTTGTTCCATTAACATTGTTGTTCTAAACATTAAAATGTCTTGTTACTTCATTAGTCCCAATTCCATTACATAGCGCTATGTTGTGTTTATTATGCCTATTAAGCATTGCTGCGGGTGACTTTGATATTGGGTCTTTATTGCATTTATACGATATATAATTGCATTAAAGCCAAGGGATGTGTATAGTTTAGTTGTTGTGTGTAGCAAAGTTATTGCTTGAGGCAGATTTGCGCAAGGATTTGGGTAAGGATTTGGGTTTCAAAAGTTACAATTTGCACATATACCTTCGTGCCACATTATATGTGTAACTTCTGAAGCTAAATTTGGTATATTTGGGCATGAATTTGGGTAGATTTGGGGCAGGATTTGAGTTTCTGAAGTTACACTATACACATAATCTTTCTTGCCACATTATATGTGTAAAGTTCATCTTCTGAAGCTAAAATTGCTAGATCTGGGCAAGGATTTGGGTAAATATTTCTTGTTTCAGAAGTTACACTATACACATATACTTCCGTGGATTTGGGCAAGGATTTGGGCAAGGATCTGGGTAAATTTGGGCAAGGTTTTGGGTAAATTTGGGTAGAGATTTGGGTATATTTGGGTAAATATTTCTTGTTTCAGAAGTTACACTGTACACATATACTTTCGTGTCACGTTATATGTGTATAGTGGTATATTTGGGCAAGATTTGGGTATATTTTGGTGGATTTGGGTAAATTTGGGTATATTTGGATATTACGTGCCACCGGTCTTTGGCGTCTTGTCGTACTAATACAAGCAAAGTTTTAAGCAAGCGTAGAATAGCTGCCGAGAGGAAATAGCATATATCTGGGTAGGGACTGGAAACGAAGTCTAACATAATAACACATCAAGTCACGGGTGTTAAAACAATATTGAAAAAAATAATGTTGACGTAAATACGCCACGACCGTTTTTTTTTTCATACCAGACAAATTCTTCCCGAGTTTTACCATCAGTTGTTCCTACCAAACATTTTGAATCAAGGTGGACGACCTCGCTTCTCTCTGTTCAAATACCTTGATTTGCCTTACATACTGATTACAATTCAACTTTGGAGCACGACGTGCTAGAAGTAAACATCAGCACAGATATACAGGTGTTCACAAATATGGGATGCGTGTGCGTTAGCGTGTGCATTACAAACGTCTCACTAAACTACAATGTGTACCTATAAAATTGCGTTATCAAAGTGAAACACTCAAAGAAACTATTCATTGCTACCTTACCATTACATGTGCAATTATGAAAACCATATAGGCAGCGAATAAACTCATCGACTAGTGTATACCACGACGGTATTTACGAGAGTACCGAATTATAAATGGGTATTATTCCATAAAAAGGTATTATTCCATTAAAATACAGAGTTGCACTTATTCCATTCCAATACTTGCGGTTTCATTCAGTTTCACTTACGGTTTCATTATGCTCCGTAAAAAATCCTGGACGTGAAGATCCCGGAAATATCGCCGCATTCTACACTTTAGTAGACTGCTCTATGAAAACGTCATTTGAGGCAATAAAACGGCAAGCTTTGAACATTGAAAAATATGTGTTTATACCATTCAAGTTTTTTAGACGGGTTCCCTAAGAATTGAAGTTGTAATGCTTGCTTATTGTCGGCTACATGATTCACAGTCTGTTAACCATAGACATATTCTAAACCCATATAAGAGCCAGCTGCCTTCGGCAGCTGAAATAGACCTGTACAACTAACTAAGGTTACGACAACGGTAAGGATACCGACTAAAACAGAAGGGTTTTCTCAACAGACAATACGCCTTGAATGCTTGACCAAGCGCATCACTGTATATAGGCTGGCTGTTTAACTAATATTGCTTTAATGTTGTATTACATGTAGATTGTTGTAAACAGGTTGCACTTTAATAAATAAAATATATATATATAGGCCAATGAAATTTATTATTGACAATATATGAACTTGTAGGAAAAAGCGGGTGGTCTGCCACTACTACAAAAAGTCGACCGTCATATATAGCCTAAAATGTGCTTAAAATAACGTACACCACAATTCAACCAAACAAAGAACAATCATTATTTTAGATTTTATTAAACTAGTTGGCATACATGATATGATAAGATGGTTTGCAGAGCAATATATCATTTCTACAAACGACCAGTTATTGGCTATGCTTCAATTTCTAAGCCGCACCTAATAAAGTTGATATTCGCTTCATACCATCTTTGTAAACTGGTTTAATTAACTTAATATGTTTTGCATTTTCTTAATTAACAGAAAATGGATATTCCATTGCATGAAAAGACACTGACAGTAGTGATTTCTCTTTTCCTTTTTGTTATCATTAGAATTGTTGCTGATACCATTATAGCGACGGGAAAATAATGTAAATACAACAATTAATTCGCTTTTGTTTCCGCTGTTTATTCGGTTCTGCCGGTATTTAATGGAAAAAATCCCCGAAGCGTTATACGTTAAGCGTTTTTTTTCGGCGTTATACGGTTTTAAACGCCAGGAATCACTGACGAATTTACCATAAAGCACTAACGCGATTCATGGATTACGCCATTTACCAGTCCATTTACTACCGACGTTTAAAACCGCATAAACGCCGAAAAAAGTGCGAAACAATTCTTTAATAAATGAGCACTCATGTATTACATACAATGTAAAATGGGTGTTCCGCGGAACACGTGTGTCGCCTGTCAGGGCTTTTTCAGTATAACAAGTTTTTTTTGGACCAAGATAAATGACCTTGACAAACTGGCCCGACTAAGTTTTCGTGAAGAAAAAAAATGAGTATTTAATCCATACAATGACCTTCAGTGTGCCTTTGATCTTTATATTTTAGTATGGCCATGTCGATGTTGTCATGACAAGTATATATTGAAAGATTGATGAAGAAATAAAAAGAACTGAGAAAGTTATAGCCAACGTTAAGTTTTCGTGAAGGAAAAAAAGAGTATTTAACCCATATAATAACCTTCAGTGTGACCTTGACCTTTATATTTTACTTTGGTCATGTCGATGTTGTCATGATGAGTATATATTGAAAGTCTGATGAAGAAATATCAAGAAATGAGAAAGTTATAACCAACGTTAAGTTTTTGTGAAGTAAATGAGTATTTAACCCATATAATGACCTTCAGTGTGACTTTTGACCTTTATGTTTTAGTATGGTCATGTCGATGTTGTCATGAGTATATATTAAAAGTCTGATGAAGAAATACCAAGAAATGAGAGTTATAACCAACGTTGAGTTTTTGTGAAGAAAATGAGTATTTACCCCATATAATGACCTTCAGTGTGATCTTGACCTTTATATTTTAGTATGGTCATGTCGATGTTGTCATGATGAGTATATATTGAAAGTCTGATGAAGAAATATCAAGAAATGAGAAAGTTATAAGCAACGTAAAATTTTCGTGAAGAAAAAAATGTGTATTTAACCCATATAATGACCTTCAATGTGACCTTGACCTTCAAATTTTAATATGGTTATGTCGATGTTGTCATGATGAGTATATATTGAAAGTTTGATGGAGAAATGAGAAAGTTATAACCAACGTTAAGTTTTCGTGAAGAAAAAAACGAGTATTTAACCCTATAATGACCTTCAGTGTGGCCTTGACCTTTATATTTTAGTATGGTCATGTCGGTGTTGTCATTATGAGTATATATTGAACGTTTGATGAAGAAATATCACGAAATGAGAAAGTTATAGCCAACGTTAAGTTTTTGTAAAGAAAAAAATGAGTATTTAACATATATAGTGACCTTCAGTGTGACCTTGACCGTCATATTTTAGTATGGTCATGATTATGTTATGATGAGTACATATTGAAAGTTTGATGAAGAAATATCAAGAAATGAGAAAGTTATAGCCAACGTTATGTTTTCGTGACGGACTGACGGATAGACTGAAGACAGACTGACGGACGACAAAGTCATCTCTATGTATCGCATTTTTTTTTCGAAAAGGCGGCACAAAAACTAACCTTCAATAGAAGCGGCCTCATCCATTTCGATGTTAGGGTAAACTGATAAATTTGATTGTTCTAGTGTGCATTCAAGGCGATAAGCGCACGCGTTGCCTAATCTTTCAGTTTTTCAAAACCCCACAGGGTTTTGTATTAAAAGTCAGATATTGAAATAAAAGGTAGTACAATTTGAGTTTTCAGTACTACCGTTTAAAAACATTTATTGGTGCAAAATAATCAACAGTTAGGAATATGTCAAGCAATTTATTTGCACTATTAAAATGTGTCAAAAGTTAAAAAAAACTAACAAAATGCCGTGACTTAAAAAAGAGAGCAAAATTGCCGTTTGACTCTTTAATTTTAAGTTAAGACATAAGTGATAGTAGTGTATTTATCATGATCTAAGGCGGATTCAGGGATAAGGCGGACCCAGCACCCCCACCCTCTAAAATCCCACAAGAAAAACATTTTATTTCGAAGCATCCTCCGCTGTCACCGCCTCAGCCCCTCACACACACAAATACTCAAACCAAAATCTTGGATCTGCATTTGATGTGTTCCCACCCTCCTCTCAAAACGTTTTTAGTGATCAGTTATTCAGACAAGCCCCTTTAAAACTCCAGCCGTGTCTGACTGGTTGTATCGAAGACTGTATTAAGAAAAATGGTTTGAAAGGTTGATGCATATGACGTATATATACACTCAAGTGATATGAAAACGCAACACGGGAATTTCCGCTATATATTGTATGTACAATATGCTGCTTTCAATCGAATGGTACATGGCTACGTAAGACCTTTCCTTTTGGAAAAAATACTAAAACAACAAATAATACAGCAAATAGTATTCCTGCAATGTTTCATTATTCACAGAGTACGCGTTTGGCTCAATCATGTGAGCAAACTTAGGATGCAAAATTTTGCAAACTATTTACGTTAAATACAGTACTGAACTAGCTCAATTTTTCGAAGAGCAACTTCAACATTGATGAAGTTCTTGTTACAAAGAGTAGTGTGATTAAAACTTCTACAACATCACAGTTGTGTCCTTTCTCTAGTTAACTGCATCTTTCTTTTTAAAAAACATCTTGGGATTTCTTTGGAATATTATGTGCAATTAAGTGTGCAGTATATACAATATATAGCGGAAATTCCCGTGTTGCGTTTTCATATCACTTGAGTGTATATATATATGTATATTGACAGAAATATAAATCGATAGAAGTATTAATAATATGTATTTTTTAATTTGATTTTTATTGTTTTTTTTCTACACGAACCCCTGTGAGCCTACTAAAACCCAGGTTGTTATACAAATTTGAGATCAGCCCCCAACATTTTCTCGTGCTTAGAATTTAGTCTGAAGTCATAGTCGTTATCATAGTTAGTTGTACAGGTCTCATGAGCATAACGTTGCACAGGTCTCATGAGCATAACGCTGTCATGCCTTTGATACAAGCTACTTATGAAGGTGGAGCTTCTCATGTCCTTTTACGAGCTGTTACTTCGCATGCATTTCATACCGACGGAATTACGAGCCACGTAATGCCACTGCCAGTGGTTGAAATTAAGCTATTCATGCTTCCGACACACACAGCCGACGACTTTCGTGAACTGCCATTTCGATAACCCTACGCTGTGGAAAGGAATGTGCTGATTGGTCGTTTACCACTGCCGCTTTGACGTCACTCCATTACTCGTCTGCTGCATATAATATTGTTTTAAAGTTCAACGTTTATTCATATAAAGAAAGCTATATTAATAGAACACACAGTGCAAGTCGATTTTAGAGTTTCATTAACAAGTAAACTTACATTAATTTTCAATTAATACAAGAAGAGGTACCGAATTTAACACGATTAAGCCAAAGCAATATATGAATGCGTAAAACATTCTCTTTCTAATGACACATTTTATTTTACCAACAGGGTATAAATATTAATATGCATTTTTAGCTCTGCTGGTCCTTTTTAGCTCTACTGGCCAAGGACCAGCAGAGCTTATGGTGTGTTGTCCGTCGTCCGACCGTCCTTCCGTCCGTAAACTTTTACCTCGTTAAGACGATAGGGCCTTCATTTTTCATCCGATCTTCACCAAACTTTAATAGATTATTAATATCAACCAGCCAGATCGGACCAGTAACAATGGAATTATGGCCCTTGATTTAGTTAAAATGCTATGTTTTGCCTCGTTAAGACGATAGGGCTCTCATTTTTCATCTGATCTTTATCAATCTTTACTAGATTGTCAATGTCAATGAAAGATCGGACAAGTTCGAAAACCAGCCAGATCGGACCAGTAACAGCGCAGTTATGGCCCTTGATTTAGTTAAAAATGCTATATTTTGCATTTTTAAGGCGATAGGGCCTTAATTTTTCATCTGATCTTTTCCAAACTTTAACAGATTGTTAATGTCAATGACAGCTCGGACAAATTCGAAAACCAGCCAGATCGGACCTGTAACAGTGGAGTTATGGTCCTTGATTTAGTTAAAAATGCTAACGTTAAGACGATATTGCCTTCATTTTTAATGAAAAATGCCTCGTAAAGACGATAGGGCCTTCAATTTTCATCTGATCTTTACCAAACTTTACCAGATTTTTTTACTTTTTTTTTCTTTTATTATTTTTTATATTTCTTTATTTTTTTAATTTTTTTAATTTTTATTTATTTTTATTTTTTATTTTTTTATTTTTATTATCTCTAAAACCAGCCAGATCGGACCTGTAATGGCGGAGTTATGGGTCTTGATTTAGTTAAAAATGCTTTATTTTGCCTCTTTAAGACGATAGTCGCTCGCTTCATTGGTGTTATAAGAGCCATATTAGCAAGTAGAGCGTCCACAGGCCCTCTTGGGCCTCTTGTTGGTAATTATCTTTGTTGTTTTTATATCAAATTACGATACTCTCAGGGGTTAAAAAATATCACTGCTCTGTCAAACGTGGCTTTCCCAAAGTAATGTACACACTATAATGTACACATAGTGTGTACACATAGATCTACAAACTCCCCGCAGTGGTTACTTCCCCTATCTGTTTAGTAATCACTGCCACTACACAAATCTATAGCTGAAATCCAGCTAAGTTTAATTTTTTGGTCAATATTTGTTCATAATATAGGAAAATAGTGTGAAAAACGGTATCTGTTTAAGAAAATAATTTATTTATTAAAAAAAAAATCAATTTTAGCGAATATGAACATCGGTTAATTGGTTTCTTGTAAACAAACATGTATTCCGATAAGAACATTACAATTGAATTGAATTGAATTGGGTTTTAAGGCGCACCAACACATTACAGAAGCTGTGCGTAAATTTAATAAAGATAACACCCAAGCATAGACCTCCATATGTATTTAAATCTATGACCCAAGCCAAAACAGGTTGAAAGTTTTCAACATCTTCTCGAAGGTGATGATGTTATTGCCTGTTAGTTACGGCAAGAGTATGCTGTACCAAATTCCAATTCAATTTCAAAAATGTTTGTTCCAAGATTAACATATGTATTAAAACAGCAATGGATATAAAGAAATGCATCATATTTAACAATCATTATGGCGAGTAAGCGACAGAGAAGATAAAGAGAGATAATTCATGACAGTCTGCGATAATATAAAGTTATACAAGTACTTTCATCTGTATGACAAAAAGGATAAATATAAATAATATTACTACCAACTAAGCCAACACTCATACATTTGGGCACCGTTAAATAGTGCCTATAAAGTGGGAGAACAACTTTAAGTTTATCCCTTGAATAGGTACATTTGCCATACGTTATTTTGACATTATGATTTATAGTGTTGTTGTTGTTTGTTAATAGACGTGAAACAATTAATCCACCATGGATTTTTAATAGTTATTAATAGTTGCAATGCAAATGATGACTACTTTAGCTTAGTTTGTTTACCACAGACTTTAAATAGACATTGACATAGATACCCGTTGTTGAGTGAAGACAAGTTTTAACCCAGTAAATGAAAAAACTTCACTGACATTCAAACTACAAGACACGCGGTCCCAGTAAATGAAAACACTTTATTGACGGTCCGTATTACCAATGCGCTTGCATTCTTCACCAAAAAAACTCCTGGTATGACATACTTTGTAATTTCAACACAATCGTATTATAGCTAGGTTTTTACACGTTTCAAAACAATATCTATAAACACACTTTTGTTCATTATTTGTTTCATCACTTCCTCGAATTTAATTATATTTGGCCGTTTAAAATAGTATGACTGTATACGTTTCTTTCTTTCTTCTTTAAAGTGTTTACAGACAAGCAGATAATGGTATTCATCTCCTACTTCTTGAGAATCACATAGCATACAGAGTCTTTCGTTGAGGGGTTTACTAAGCCATCTACCTGTTTCAATAGGTAGTCTATGATTTCTAGTGCGAAATGTCATAACTTGCCTGGAAAATATGTAGGAAAAATAGATAAGTAATTGCTTTTTTTTCAAAACAATTTTTAAAGATTCTATAGATACTGATAGATGATGATATGTTAACGGTTGATAGCCATTTTTGTATAAAAACGTCTTTGATTTTTTGAATAAATGACTTGACCAGCCATTTAGAATTTATAAATGTTTGCGAGTTCCAGACACCTGAATAACCTGACGAGTAAAGTAAACGTTTAACATTATCAATCCACGTGGACTGTACTTGTTTAGTATCATAAAGTACAAACATGACAGAGTATAACAAAGAGGACTGTTTTTCATTTTCATTATTTTCAATTAATTTTGTCCAGAAAGAAACAGTTCGAGTTTGGATTTCGACATGTAAAGGCATTACACCAAGTTCCCCATATAGCATTGAGGAGGGTGTTGAACTTTTTAAACTGAATGCGTATTTATAAAATTTAAGTTGTACTCGTTCAATAATATCAATATTGCCAAACCCCCATAATTCGGATCCATATAATAAGACTGGTTTTATCATTTTTTTCAAATAGCTCTATTTGTATATCAACAGGCAAATTTAGAAATCTTATTCTTTTTAGAAGTGCAAATACCCAGCATTACCTAGTATATCACCATTTTTTCACATGGCCTCACCTATCGTCACGTGATTTGTGTGGTGGCAGGGATTATTGGCTACAATATCACTTCGTGGAGGTTGATAGATCTACTGTATGCACAGTAGTCGAACGCTACTGTACTTCCGGCGGAGTTGTGTTTCGTGTATCGATGGATTCGATGTAATTGAATTGAATGTTGTTTAACGGCTCAGCAACACAGTATAGGTTATTTAGAGCCGCCCCAGAGAGAGAGAGGGGAAGGATACATAGGAATCCGGGAACCTGCCCTACCTTTATTATCGAATAGATTCCTGGTTCTTTAACGTGCTCGGTGGATAGACCGATACACGGGACCGCCCGGTTTACGTCCCCATCCGACGGACGAGGCTAAGGGAAAGTGTCTTGCGGATTCGATGTAAAACGATGTAAAACGATGTCTGTTCGGTGTGACCTTGTTACTCTTTGGTAAGTTTAGTTATTTTGCGACCTTATTAACGAGTTTTCTTGTCCACTGGAATATTTACATACTTTGATGATGCCTCTTGCGTAAGCACGTTGATTGAAATGGCATATAAAAGCAAAAAAAAATCAAATGAAAACATCGACAAGTGAAAATTGTGTCTACCTGGTGTAAACATTTGACACCAAACGTTCGATTCATGATTATTTTTATAAAACCACACACAAACAATAACATTAAGATCTAAGAAATAGCTACATTAGTTTAGGTACACTCAGTTTCTTGTTAATACTATGTTTGTGGTTGAAATGGATCGTACTATCCATATTTACTATACTCATAGTTGCAGGTTCGGTATTGTAGTTGCGTTGAGCCTCCAAACGTTTGTACTCCTAGTTGGGGTTAAATCATGCTCAATATGAAGCCGACAACGGAGACAGTTGATACATTTTTCATGTTTACGGATGTTTCTAACCCACCAATGTGGACTCCACTTAAAGACATTTTCTATAGTTTTTTCTGCAGAACAGATTTTCTTTAAACTTTTTGTACAGTAGACAGAAAAGGCAAAAATTATGGTAGGTCACCATGATTGTTAAAATTTTAAAAAATAATTTGAATTGCCACCTGTCATTGTCAATCTGGTCAATCTGTCAATTATGGTAGGTCACCATGATTGTTAAAATTTAAAAAATAATTTGAATTGCCACCTGAATTGTCAATCTGTCCAGAAAGTTGAACAAGTCCATGAAATAGCTAAATAAGACATTTTTGAAGTCTAATAATTTATTCATTGGTCACAATTCTGCTAAAATTGTATTAAAGTAAAGAACATTTAATTACAATAACATTTAAAGCTCATCTTTATGTAAAACCTATATTTTTTTTACAAAATCTGTTGAGACTATTACCACAATTTATACACAAATTAGCCCATAATGATACAATTTTTTTTTTGTATGTTCCCAATAATATAATTTGTTTAAACTTTCTAAGCACATAGTTTAAAATAATATATAAAAACAAAATGTGCAATAAAAATGATAGGTCCGCATGCTTGTTTAGAATTTATTTTTGAAACCCTACCCCTATGCTAAAAGGCCAAGTTTTATATGAAATTATATAAAAATGGTATATTTTCCTTTTTTGTTATTTTGTTATGTTCCTAATAACATAATTTGTTCAAACTTCCTAGGCACTTATTTGAACATATATTTAGATAATATATGCAATTAAAATATTAGGTCACCATGCATATTGAGATTTAATATTGGTTTTTGGAACCCTACCATTATGCTTAAATTTGTTAATTTTGTTGGAATTTTTACAAAATGCTATATTTTCCCTATTTTATGAAACTAATAATAGGCATTTATTTAAATAAAGAAAATAAAAAATAAAAAAAATAAAATAAAAAAAAGATTAAAAAAACCCAAAAAAACTAGACATCAAAAGTAACATTCCTAATTTTTTTTTAGGAAAATCCATCCAACAGTTTTAGAAGAGAAGTCCCCCAAAAAAGCTGCGCATGGAAAACTACAGCAAATGCCTTTAAGATATGTCAAGATATTTCAATCCAAAATAATTTCAATAACATTTAACTGACACAGATTGAAAAGTCAATGAGTATCAGACTCAGTGGTAACTTCTGTCAGTCTGATTATCCTCCCATTTGTATAGGGTGAGTTGTCATGTAGAAGTAACGGTTAAGTGTTATGGCTGATTTCAATACGAAACCGATAACGGAGACAGTTGATACATTTTTCATGTTTACGAATGTTTCTAACCCATCAGTGTGGACTCCACTTAAGATATGAAAATCCAAAATATCAGTTTCAATAAAAAATAACTGACAGATTGAAAAGTCAGTGGTAACTTCTGTCAGTCTGTTTATCCTCCCGTTTGTATGGTTTGAGTTGTCATGTAGAAGTAACGGTTAAGTCCGTCCGTATATACGTGCATATCCTATATTATTTGAACAGGACCATTATGATTTGGGTATAACATTATACTATTGGTCAGTGACTTACTGTCAAATATAAACATAAAACGAACTAGAACCGTTGCACAATGATGAATTTGCAACACATTGGGTCATATATACAAACTACGATATACGGAATAAAACATCCTAAATACTTCTTTCTATTTCAGGCAGGTATGGATGAAATAAAATGCAACTGTTGTTCAAAGGGGTCAGATGACTTTCCGGATATAATTGACCATTAAATTGCCTACCACAACACAGAAGAGTTGATAATGAAAGGTTATTTCATCTGGAACAGATATACAATGTATTACATATTTTCCATCAGATTTAAAAACAGTGCAAACTAATCACTCCTTCAAAGCAAATGGAGAGTGAAACAGTATCGTTATGCTAGAGATAACTTCGGGTTGATTAATTTGTCTAGGCGGACTGTCACACAAACAGTTACACATCACAAATCCCTGAGTGTAGTAGTGTTTAATTTAATAGGTAGACATGTTACACATTTTTTTGGAAAATAACACAACAGAAATCTAAAACTGATTAAAATAGTGTTCATTTTCATTGTCTATACCGCTTTTGTAACAGTAGCGTTTGCCTACTGTGCAAACGTGCAAACGCTACTGTACTCCCAACGAAAGTCGTGTTGAAATATTGCGCAATATTGATGCCGTTATTTGTAGATTTTCAGAAAATCGTTCATTGCAATGTATTACAGAGTCCTTAATTGTAGTCCAGCGTATACAAACACTTGTTTTAGACAATGCATAATGTAATAACAGTTGTGTTTTCTGTCCACAACACTTGACAATCGTAAAAAAATTGTAACTAATTGCTTATTTTGTATATAAAGAGGTACGATTGTATCCGTTTTTTGTGTCATATATAGAAATAATCCACAGACCTTGGAAATGTGGGGTTCATTAGCAGCTATGTCTGTGATTAAAACGATAGAGAAAGGTTTCTGACAAAACACGGTGTACTCATAGTTGCAATCTTTAAAAAATCGCTGTCACCCTAGTTGGTAAACTACTGTATTATAGTTGTGTTGAAAAGTCATATGCGAATGAAAAAAGATATGTAAATACAGAATAGAAATTTCGTTTATATGTGCACATTTAACAATACTATATAGATAGGATTGAATATGTGTGATATATGTAAAATTGCTGAGCTCGATACGTATATTTAGTTATCGGTGGTACATTTTCAATTTCTTTTGTTTTCTTACTTAATTTTTGATTCGGTGGTTCCACTACTCCGGCCTATAAAAGCCTCTGGGTATTGTTTAACCACTTATAGGATATTTTGTCTGCTTTTTAATTTAGTCTTTTGGCTGTTACTTGTGATACGTAGGCTTCATAGCCGCTGCTCCAAAATAAATTCCATTATGTTTATTTCGCTCTTCGGGGCATTTAATTTTATTAGATACTGGGACCATACGCCGTACGACATGGGGAAGCATATAACTCCATGTCCACCGCCGTATGCATGCAATCTTTTGGATGGTTAAAAGTGTGTACTATTGATTTTATGAATAATGAGTTCTGCTCAACCCGAGGCTAAAGGGCGTGAGCGGTAGCTAGCATATTTCACTACCGCCCATGAACAGTCTCAATCAAACCGAGACTGCAATATTTCGTATGTGTCGTGCTCGGCCGTTTCCAAAGGTCCATTATCATACTTTCTTTAGTATCCAATATTTTGTTGCATTCTAAATCAAAGAGTTCTCCAAAGACATGTTTTGCATGTCGCGCTTGACATGCCTTTAATGGAGCCACTTACAACTAAAGTTTTAATAACACTTAAACCATATGAATATGTAGTTTAATATCTTTCAATTGCTCAGTCAAATACGTGTTGTTTAGGCACTGCAGAACTGATAGAACACTTTTCTAGCTTGGTACGGCCTTTTTCTAATTGACCTTTGTTTTTCCAACAAGACATTTGTCCTTAAACAGTTTGCGACCAATGTTCCAGAACCGTTTTACTTCACCAGCATATCTCATTTGGTGGGTATAATCCATCATTACCACTCCACCACATCCAAATATAGTGAAAATACAATATTTAGAGTGGTAGCAGGTTTTCTGGTAGTTGCAGATTGAATTTCAAATACATGTCTTCTTTATTAGTATATTTTTTTATTACCGCTTCTTTATTAGTATATTTTTTTATTACCGCTGGTAACACTTGCATTGTTGAGTTTCTCCATTCCAATGGATTATGAAACGTTGTTACTGGTTCATGACTGCAGATAAGAAAGACGCACTGACTTCGTTTATAACTACACATCTTTATTAAAAATCTTACATTCACAACATTCAAACATATGTCATGAAAAGGCATCAGATATGTCATGTTGTATTATTCAAAAAAATGATGACATACACGTGTATCATTTAATTAATGGAAATCATATGGAAATATTGTATAGTAAGCAAAAATAAAAAGTAACCCTCTTTCGATTCCTTATTATATAGACAGCAAAACAGGAAATAATTAATGATGTATAGAGAATAATTAGATCGACCACCACCAACAGTCTGAACTAAGGATTTTTTTGAAAAGTTCAGTACATAAGGGACTTAAAGGGAGTTATCCCCCTTTTTCTTCTCCCATGCATTTTTGGCAAAAACACATACAATCTACAAACATTACCTCAATTTGTCCCAGACCAAACTTTGGTATATTTCACACCAATCTTACGGCCATACATTATAACATACAGTTCAATACATTTATACATAATTTCTAATATCCTTTTAATAAACTAAATAAAAGTTTCTTTGTATACTTTTATGGTTACACATGCGCTTTTGCTCCTCGTGCTTTTGTAAATTGTCATCAAATTGGTACACATTTTCATCAGGCTGGACATTTTCACTTTGCATATCATCCAAACGCGACGTTTCACCAAAGGAGTCACGGATTTTATCCAAACCACATCTTTCCTCTTCAAGACGCAAGTCAAAAAGATTGTTCGCGCATTTTTTAAGTGTAGACGTGATTTTTTATTTTTTTTTAGCGGATGAAAGAAATATTCTGGAATTTCGGAAATGTTCACAGTTTGTAATGAAGGTTTAGGAGTGATTAGTTTGCACTGTTTTTTGTTTTTGTATATGATGGAAACATATGGTAATACATTGTATATCTGCTCCAGATGAAGTAACCTTTAATTATCAGCTCTTCTGTGTTGTTGTAGGCAATTTAATGGTCAATTATATCCGGAAAGTCAGGTGACCTCTTTGAACAACAGTTGCATTTTATTTCATCCATAACTGCCTGAAAAAGAAAGAAGTATTTAGGATGTTTTATTCCGTATATCGTAGTATATATATGACCCAATATGTTGCAAATTCATCATTGTGCAATGGTTATAGTTCTTTTTATATTTGGCAGTGAGTCACTGAGCAATAGTATAATGTTATACCGAAATCAATAATGGTCCTGTTCAAATAATATAGGATATGCACGTATATATTGACCGACTTAACCGTTAACTCACCGCATACAAATGAGAGGATAAACAGACTGACAGAAGTTACCACTGATACTCATTGACTTTTCAATCTATGTAAATTTTTTTTTGATTGACATATCTTAAGTGGAGTCTACATTGATGGGTTAGAAACATTCGTAAGCATGAAAAATGTATCAACTGTCTCTGTTATCGGCTTAATATTGAACATGATTTAACCCCAACTAGGAGTACAAACGTTTGGAGGCTCAACGCAACTACAATACCGAACCTGCAACTATGAGTATAGTATATATGGATAGTACGATCCATTTCAACCACAAACATATATATTAACAAGAAACTGAGTGTACCTATACTAATGTACCCTTTTCTTAGATCTTAATGTTATTGTGTGTGGTGTTATAAAAATAATCATGAATCGAACGTTTTGGGGTCAAATGTTTATACTCGGTAGACACAATTTTCACTTGTTGTCGATGTTTTCATTTGATTTTTTTTTGCTTTTATACGCCATTTTAACCAACAGGCATTATCAAAGTACACTGAACAAAATGTCTAAGTATCAACTTTTGTATCTTAACTAATTTTCTTATTTTAAATATATTTTAATATAGATATATGATAAGTATTTTGTTTTGACCCATAGTTTGTAAAACATTTATTTTTTGTTTAAATTGTTACATCTTTTGAGAGTTACCCTCCCTTTATATGAAAACATGAAATGTGCTGATAAAACACATAACACGAGTTTAAAGATCGGTTAAAGATATAAAATTCTTAAAATTGGTATGAAATAATAGAAAAAAACATAAATTTTACCCATTTATCGCAGATTTTCCGTCTATAAAAAAATGAAATATGGATAATCTTAAATTACCTCCCTTTAAATTGAATATTGTTTGAAATTCAAGTAACTGTAATTCAGTGTTAACATTAAACATTTCGAAAACTTCTTTTGCAAATGCATTTGTAGTGGTAATGCTAGTAAAACATGATGTCAAAATAATTTTAACTGGCATATTTTAGAATTAGGAACATCGAAAGCTTCACTAATTCGAAGTACTTAATAAAATCCTATATACCCAGTTGTATAAGTGTTATAACTTATTTTTAAGAAAACACATCGACTTAAAAGTTTTAAAATATGTTCATGCAATCAGAGCAGACGATTTACACTCGTTATTTTGCTGTTTAACCATATCTCTAATCAAGCTCACAATACACGAAACAATGAGAATTGTATTGACATATTCTTAGGTAGATGCTTAGCAATTTTGTTTAGATTATGTAAATATGCCAGTGGACAAAAAAACTCGTTAAAAATGTCGCACAATAACTAAACTTACCAAAAAGTAACAAGATCACACCGCACAGCCATCGCTTTACATCGAATCCATCGATACAAGAAACACAACTTCCACCGGGAGTACAGGTGTAACCGCCCATTGATTGTTGCATTGAGTTGTGTGCGAATTAAAATTTAAATGCCATGGCGTCATCCATATCTAGGCCCAAATTAAAAATGAAAAACTTACATTCTCAGCACATATGCTGCCAAATAATCCACAGAAAAATGGGGGTCATGTTTCTTCTAAGAAAGAACCTGTCTCATGAATGAATGCTCCCTTTAAAAACATAAACACTGAGATGCCAACATATTATATTCATTTCCATATACGCAAAAAAAATTAATTAAAACCTCACAATTTTAACATGACAATGCTTGAAAAATGCAACAAATAGATCAACAATGTGATAAAAACAGCACTTTAAATTAGTGAAAATGCCTCTTTTATCAAAAAGAAATGAGAAATATTTATTGACCGCCATTATGCGACCGACACTTCCTGTGTTGCAATGGGTGTGCTACACCTGAAGCTAGACCGGGTACCATGGACCAAATCTTGTGGAACGCAAAAGTACCCTCAGGTAAACTATTGAGTAAGTTACTGTGAATCATAGGAATGGTGAAAGACACAGGGCTGGTATGTATTGAATGTTTTCCTTTATTTCTGGAACATTTAACTTGCTTCTAGCGAAAACCGCATGAAAATTGAAGATAAGCTGGCAATGCTGTACTACTTTTTGTGAAGCACAGTTTGAAGTGTACTTTGGGCATTTTGACCTCAGAATTTAAAAAGAAGATGTTTACTTTCAGTTTGGAAACTATTTTGGGAACGAAAAGCAGGTCAGCGAATCATCTAAGGCCCATTTTTGTGTTGCACTGGGCATGACTGATACTACATTGTGTGTGTTATATGGCCAGCATAGTCAGAATTGGATATTTTCGGGTAGGTATTTATTAACAACCCTATGTAAAAATAATGGCGTCTAGATCCACCTACAGTAGCGTTCGACTACTGTGTATTTATAGACCATCGATGCAGACGCTTGATTCAGATTAATACAGGGACATTTTCCTACGTGTGAATATTGGTTTACTACTGTTCTTGTGTAGCACTACGGGGTCGTATGCCATGCTTGGTACATTTAATAACAAGGTACGGACTTCGCGTTGTGATTTCCATAATTTATTGGTACATATAAAACAGTCCGAACAATTACACTTTCATAATACGCTATGAACATCCTGTTATATATATGCATATCAGTTTCGTATAGTGGTTTTTCAGTACTTCCATTTGTTAAACACTTAATTAGTCCCTATTATTAAATGTCTTAGGTTCATAAAGTATAATAGTATTTAGAAAATTTCAAATGTCCAAATCCTCAAATTATGTAACCCTAAACAACTGCCGTCCTATACTAGCTTCCATAGTATAGTTTAACTTATCCCACACCCTGTCTTAGACTGCGGGGATCCATCTTGTGGATTCAAGACCGACTAACTGTTGAAACTCTCCCTCTACTCTCGACCTTCCTCTCTCGACTCCGCTAGACTTTCCGTGCGCTCACTATTATACTAAAAGATTACCCAGTCTACCTTTCGGCAGTTTGTTATGCCTCACATATGGACACCGACTTGTGTAGCTACAGGTTAACGCCATAGTGATTACCTCATTGTATGCATACATTACCCACAGGACCTTTCGGCGACTGGTCTCCCCTAATATTGCAATACCTATTAACTCCCAGACTTCATAGTTTTCCAGAAACTTCCAGAGAAACTAAGTTTAGAGCAGGTAAACAATAACAGGTGTTCAGATGATTAAGGAACCACTGACAGTATTAGGAAACTCCCATTGCATGATCAGTTATGATACAGATTAACAGGGGTGTACTTAACTTTAATTGTGTTACATTTATAAACTGCTATTAGGTTAAGTACAATGGCCAGGCCGTAGTGTTACACTTGTTCTGCTTGTATAACGGATATACGCAGTGCAACCGTCTATAATAGACTGTCAGAAATAGTTCTGACACGGTCAGAAATAGAGCTGTGACGAGCTATATTTAGCATAAATTCTACTTTTGCCCCTATTACCGGCGGAATAACGAGTTGCGTATGTCCTTGGTGGAGTTACTCAGCCCCTGAACCTGCGAATGTATAAGCTATTTTTGTCTACGTCAACGACGAAACTCAGAGCTGTTCACGCTCCTACGAGCTACACATGCCCCTGCCAATGGCGCAGTTAAGAGCTACATATGGCAATGTAACAGGCGGAACTACGAGCTATAATCACGTGCTTATTTATTTAATACATTATGTAGGATGCAAGATAAATCAAAATAGCATCATTCGTTATTTTATTATAGTCTACATTTATTTTCGTAATTATTACGTAATTATCTTGGTTGTGAAACATTACCTTTTATGGTTCTAGATTTAAATCCGATTTGATTAATTTGTCTAGACGAACGTCAATAATTTCATACATATACTGAAATAAACGTTTTGATTAGAAAACAGAAATCAATGACTGGTGAAAACGATGTTTAAAATAATTTTATATACAGCTAATGTAACATACTGCAAAAGGTTTAATGACCCTTTAAAAAGTGCCCAGAACTACATCCGATAACTACGAAAGCAGAATACTGGTACATCTAAGGTAAGGATAGCTACCACAAAGGGAATACAGACAACTTCAATCCGACAGGCCACCCTGTGGCTCAACTCCACGTCAAGTAGAGGTTTGCAGTTCTAAAGAGCAATACACTGATCTGCTCAATTTAGATTACTGCGCATTTATTACTTAGTATTCAATACAGGTTTAATTATTCCAAATCAGCCGGATGTGCTCGCATTCGAAAGTAGTTCTATTTAAAAGAGTTATACTGTTCTTTTTCCTTCAAACCTTATTTCGTAATGCAGCTTCCTGTTATTTTTGGGCTGTAACTGTATTTTGGATATCATGTGTTTGAAAATTTTAGATATGCATTTCAAAAGTGATGCATGAGTGTGAAGCTGAGCTGAGCAAATGTTGACATCTGCGCCAGTGTTTGTAAACTAGCTAAAACTACTTTCTTATAAGTAATTAACCACTTATGTCTCTTGTTGATGTTTAATAGCATACGTGTTTATCTTCATGAAGCAGTACGTTATCCAGTATCCGTATCAGGTTTATGATTTCTACATATTTTTAAACATGGTCAAATAACACTGGAAGGCAATGGGGACATATTCTTACGTTATGTAAAATGGTTGGTTGAATGGTGTTTGCGTACTTTTCAGCACATTGTAGGCTATACATGATGGTCGATTCTTTCTTTTTCGTGGTGGAGACAGACCAGCCATTTCTTCATCGGTAGAACCAGTTCTGTATATTTCCCGAATGCGTAAAAATCGACAAGTTCTCACTTACAAGTCGAGCTTTCAATCGGGATTGGAACCCGTAGCGGTGAGAGGTCAGAAGGTTTCAGTTGCAACGTCTTTATCACCCCGACCACGTATGTGAAACATAATGTAGAAAGTTAGGGAAATCATGTTAGTATCATTCGTTATTTGAATATTTTCATTACTTTTCTTCTTTTTTTTTCAAAGCAACACCACTTAATCTATGAAAATGGAGAGTGAAACAATATCTTTATGCTAGAGATAACTTCGGGTTGATTACTTTGTCTAGGCGGACAACTTTGTTGTCACACAAACAGTTAGACATTACAAGTTGTGTTTAATTTAATAGGTTAACAGGTTATACTAGATCTATCCATTGTTTTGGAAAATAATACAACAGAAATCTAAAAATGAGATATATGGTCCTATAGAAACCACAGCGTCCGAACGCAATGGCATCATAGGTCCGCACTGTACTGCAAACAAGGACTTGATAATACAATGAAAGAGACAAAAAACAATAGAAAGGGTGGTGGAGACAGGATTACCGACTTGGAACGGTCAGTAGGCAATACGGCCTACTGGTTAGCTTGAATCGATTTTATATGCGCACAATCCTAGCTATTATTCTGTCTTCAGCGCCCAAATAGACAAAACAGTGTAAACAAAACTACATCCCATCAAAAGGAATTCTCTAACAATAAAATTCCACATCCAGAGAAACTAACTAAGACTGATTAAAATGGTGTTCATTTTCATTTTCTATACCGCTTTTGTGACATTAAAACGAAATATTTAATGATATTTTAGAGTGCAAGGTAATACAATGTTCAATTACAGACCCCAAGCCGAGATGCTATTCTTTTCACCACTCTCCTGGGGAACCAGTTGGACATAGTTGTGCTTATGTTTGGTTGATGGTGTCAAACCAGTGAAATTCAGCCCATTGAACACAATGCAAAATAAGCTATTTTTGGAGATCAGTCACAAGTTCCACAACATTCGTTCGTTAAATACACTTTAATTCTGTGAATTACACACATTTGGCTCATAAACGGTCCCATAATTATCTTGAATAAAACACGGATTAAGATTTTCGACATTTTAAAACCGCATCTCTACAAACCAACCGTGCTCATACTCTCCAAGGAAATAATCCTGACAAATACAGTAAAATACTTACTATTTATGACAACAGACATAATACTTTAACATCAGTTAGATTTAACAATGAAATAAAAACTTATCCTGGGAAGAACACATGCAAACTGGAAACTTTGGATTTTTTTCATGGAACTATTTTGCCGACCCGGAAGTACAGCCTGACTGGTTTGACACATTACGCAGTGGAAAGAGAAATACTTGTTAGTGACAGGCCGTCATTAAAGTGTCATATCTGATAACTATATTTTAGGTGGATAGGAATCCATCTAATGATTTAAAACTAAGCGGATTGGTCGCATTATATAAGATTGAGGTAAACCACAAACATACGACAATGTAGATATATGGGTAAACGATTTGTTTGTATATTGCGTGTTTAGTTTATTTCTCCCAATTACATGAATAGATTTCAAGATCAAGCAACCGAATTACGGTTATTTTATACAACCGGAAACCAATCAACTGATTCTATTTTTAGAACATATCGGTATTTAGGTAAATTCCACTCTGCCTAGGTTTACCACCACTAATTACATGTAAACCTCCGAGGTGTAGTCGAATGAATGTAGTTCATATAATAAAAAGTAATCCCTCATTTTTTGATGGAAATGGGCATTATAAGTTTCTAAATAAGGGGAAACTGCTCATTTCTATTCGATTTTATGGCTGTATGTATAAGAAGCGTATTAATAGGTTTTATTGGATCACTGATCTAGCGCAATATTTTAAACCCGCCGGAAATATGTTCCTTAAATATAATATAAGAGCTGCCACATGTGCATGATTTGGAGCTAGAAAAGTATTTCTACTGCATGTTATACAAACAAATATTATGTTACATATTTTTTTTATAAAGTCGTAAATCTGAATTAGAAATGCAAAATAATTTTATAGCAGTAAAATTCAATATGTCAAACAAAGGAATATCAGATCCAAGCATGACGTTATACGTATCATGAATCGCTGTTGTTGAATGCTCGAATATGGTGGCATAACGAGGCACAACAGGCATTCACGTTCATGTAGTTGCATGGCAAACATGAACCAACAATACCAGTATACACAATTTCAAACGAATTGTTGTATCTATATAAAACTGACCTAATTAAATTAGATGAAGATGCCAGAATCTATGGAAATATTTTCTCTCAGTCATGTCAGTCTCTGTTCTCATTTTTCAACATGGTATTTCTTGACATTGTTTACAACAATTATCTTCCATTTATATTTCGGCGGAAAATTTCCATACCGCTATAAGCCATTAAAACATATACTGTAACATATTTACTTAGTATTGCAAATATATCGAAGGTATAACAACAACAACAACAACAACAACAACAACAACAACAACAACAACAACAACAACAAACACATTTCGTCTATCAAGTTCAGTCACCATTGGCATCCGACCGAGGGTAGTCAATGTCATATTATTTTTAGTGCGCATATCTAACTGCAGCTATTCCTATAAACAGTTCAGCTACTAAAGTGTATTTTTTGTTTATTTGCATGGCTACTAAAAGTGTCACAGACAAGGGTACGAGTGCTGTTTGGTGCATCCTAGAACCTGGTTTAAACTCTTAGCGGTTGTTTTGCCACTGACCGTTCCAAGTAACCCTACTGTCCAGACGTTTATGTTTGTGATGTCATATGCCTTGCTTATTAACATTGTAACTGTTGTTTGTTTTAATGCATTATTTTGTTTTTGTTTTTGGTTGACTGTGTTCTGTGAAAGCTACATTTTCTGTGACTTTTATACCTACGTTTACTTGCCTGTGTGACCATAGTTCGCAACCGTATGGACATGCTAGCTTGTGACCATAGTTCGCAACCGTACAGATTGTATGGACATGCTAGCTTGTTGATGAGACTTAAAGGATCTTCGGATTTATTAAACTATAAAAAACAGTGGTAATGTTAAGCAATGAGAATAGATAGCCTCTCCCGTTTGATCATCTTAGTATTTTGATACTTTTTTTGAACATTTCATATTCGGGACAATATCGATACAGACATGTTGTACATGCATGGTTTGTTTAATCTGTTTCTCCAATCATTATGTCTACAGACGTTGTATAAGTGTAATACATGCTAGAATAAGACGTATATCAGAGACGACAATCACATGTCATGCGCACGTTATTATTCCATTTCCTATCGGAACCCGCCGAAATTGGTGGAATTACGAGCCTTCCTTATCCTTGACACAGTCTGAAAATAAAACATAATGACCTATGCCTCTGATACCGGCGGAATAACGATCTAATAAAAAAGGCATGCGCATGAGGAGACTATTGCAGATCTTTTCAAAGTATAATTTTCTTAAGAGTTTATTTTCTAAAATAAATTATTTAGAAGTGTCACATTTAAATAACAACAACACGTAATTCACATTCGTCATTAAGAGATTTTGATTTCAATCAGATTTGTTTGAAATAAGCTATACATTTGGGTTCCAGTATACATTTAATGGAAGGAATGGAACATTAGGTCATTTACCATCTAGAGTTTAATGGAATATTGTAATGTTATTTAAGCTTTCACACTTTACGTTCCCTGAGTCAGTTACTAATTACATCTGGGATGAGAAACCAAGTGGTAGCATATATTCATTATTCAGTACAGTATTCAGTACGGGATTACATGGACAAAATTAAGTTGATTTACAATGACGGACGCTTCGTGCTGTCAGATAGTCGTTATTCTCATTTCTGAACGATATCCGAGGCATACATACAAGTACAGCAGGGGATACAATACATACTGGTTTTTGTCAGAATACACGACACATAATGGCTGAGTGAATCTTACGTTGGAAACAAGTATGGTTGTGTGAATCGTAAAATCACCATATTCACTTTGAAGGTGTACGTGTACCGGAAGTAAATAAAATCCAATTGAGTACTGTATACAATATACCAACCTCACTAGTTTATCATTTTTCACAATGAAGTTCAAACTAAGATTCACTTACATATTCTTAGTGATGTTGCCGTCCTCTCTAGAAAACTGCTGAGCAAAGTAGGGGTCATGTGGCATAGAGAAAATAAAAGTCTGACCTTTGTTGCAACCTTGAACAAATTGCATTCATTCTGCACTTTTTACATGTATTCTACTTTCATTTGTAAAACCTTCAAGCTGATAAATGAAAGCATCATATAGTCATGCAGGTGGTTCATACCTCTGATTTCTTGTTCCAGTATAGGTCAGTATAATAGCGTAAATGGTTCTCCATGCCACTTCCATAGTAAAGTGAGGATGTTCTTGTCATCCTGTTAAAAACTCAAACCGTGTTAGGAGTCTGGGAACTTTACTTTATCATGCAAATAAACATGGCTGTTATTAAACAGCAACAAGGAAATGTGGAGGGGGAGGTGTGGTGCTGGGAGTGGCGTTGAATATCTTCTAAGAAAGATTTCTTCAGTTGTGTACTGACACCGGGTCAAAGGTCAACCTTTTGTTCACCCCTTGCAATTGCATACCCTTTTCTACTTTACTTTTCTTCAAATTTACACCTAAAACTATCAAAATCATGATGAGTTGCATTTCCAACATGTCCAGAATACAGTTACAGCCAAAAAATAACAGGAAACCGCATTACAAATGTTTTAAAGAAAAAATACGATTAGCGCTCTTTGATAGAGAACTACTTTCGATTGCACCAGGCGAGTACACCCGGTCGATTTAGTGTAATTAAATCTAAACATTTAATGGAAGGGAAGGATACAAACTTAAGGCCATTTATAATCTAAACTCATTTAATGGAATAATGTAATGTTGTTTAAGCTTACACACTTTACGTTCCCTTAGTCAATTACTAATTACATCTGGGATGAGAAACCAAGTGGTAACATCTATTCATTATTCAGTACAGTATTCAGTAGGGAATTATATGGACAAAATAAAGTTAATTTACAATGACGAACGCTTCGTGCTGTCAGATAGTGGTTATTCTCATTTCCGAGGCATGCAAGTACAGCAGGGAATACAATACATACTGGGTTTTGTCGAATACATGACAATTACTGTTATTGAAGGAAGGATTATGGCTGAGTGAATTTTACGTGGGAAATAATTATGGTTATGTGAATCGTAAAATCATCATAGTCCATTCACGTTGAAGGTGTAGGTGTACCGGAAGTAAATAAAATCCTATTGAGTTCTGTATACAATTTACCAACCTCTCTAGTTTATCATTTTTCAAAATGAAGTTCAAACTAAGATTCACTTACATATTCATAGTGATGTTGCCGTCCTCTCTAGAAAACTGCTGAGAAAAGTAGGGGTCCTGTGATATAAAATAAAATAAAAGTGACCTTTGTTGTCACCTTGAACAAACTGCATTCATTCGGCACCTCTTACATGTATTCTACTTTCATTTTCAAAACCTTCAAGTAAAAGCATCATATAGCCATGCGGGTGGTTCTTACCTCTGATTTCTTTTTCCAGTATTGGTCAGTATAATAGCGTAAATGGTTCTCCATGCCACTTCCATAGTAAAATGAGGATGTTTTTTTCATCCTGTTAAAAACTCAAACCGTGTTAGGAGTCTGGGAAACTTACTTTATCATGCAAATAAACATGCCTGTTATTAAACATCAACAAGGAAATGTGGGGGATGGTGGGGGAGAGGTGGTGCTGGGAGTGGCATTGAATATCTTGTACGAACGATTTCTTCAATTGTTTACTGACACCGGGTCAAAGGTCAACCTTTTGTTCACCCCTTGCAATTGCATACCCTTTTCTTCTTTACTTTTTAAATTTACACCTAAAACTATCAAAAGCATGATGAGTTGCATTTCCAAATATCAATAACATGTCCAGAATACAGTTACAGCCAAAAAATAACAAGAAACCGCATTAAAAATGTTTAAAGAAAAAACACGATTAGCGCTCTTTGATACAGAACTACTTTCGATTGCACCAGGCGAGCAAACCCGGTTGATTTAGTGTAAATAAATCTAAACATTTAATGGAAAGGAAGGATACAAACTTAAGGCCATTTATAATCTAAACTCAGTTAATGGAATAATGTAATGAGTTTTCAAGCTATGCACGCTTTACATTTACTGAATTAGTTGCTAATTTCATCTTTGATAAGAAACAGACCAGTAGTATCATATAATCATTGTTTAGTACGAGAGTATAAGGACAAAATTAAGCTGATTTACAATAACGGGCGCTTCGTACTGTCAGTCAATATTTCCTCATTTCTGAAAGCTTTCACACGAACAGATGCGGATACAATACGTAATGGTATTTGTCGAATAACTGTACTGTTATTGAAGGAATTCGTGACATGACATCATGGGTGATTATTGCTGAGTGAATATTACGTGTGAAATACTTACTTGTCCAAAGAGAATAGGATCACTTCTTACACAGGAAGAGTGGTAAATTCACCCCCTCCACACACGCCACCACCCAACCTTCAGAATTTATTATTTTGCCATGTTGATTACATGTCTTCGTCATCATGTATTTTGTCAGGTGCTACTTTAGTGGTGACAGAAAACAATGATCGTGGCTCCAGCGATAAGTGGAGTGTTTACAATAGCATTTGATTTGCAGCAACTCTGAAGTTCTGCAGTTGAGAAGGTTCAAAGCCCATACTGCATATTGTTTATGGTTTAAACATATTTTATTGCAACATTTACATTAGTTTGCAAAAGAGTTGGGCCACAAGTTCTACAGCATTAGTTACGGTCCGTCCCTAATATGTTGTATCTAGATGGAAATGGAGGATATGCCGGGAATATTTGTTCCTGTTGGCGCCATATAACCTTATTGTGCTGGTGGACCGTAAAACCCCAATCAAGTTAGTGAATTGTCCAGTGATTCAGAAGGAGTATCACGCTCATTTATTCTAAACAGCTCTTTATATTCTTTGATGTAGAGAATATGTTAACCCAAAGGCATCACTTTAATCTAATCAAAAAGGCATGAACACATTTCTACATTAAATGAAATTTTGTTTTCGAGTAATATATTTTTTTAACATTTTGGAATTTATAATTTGTTTAACACATATATTCAAGAAACCGAGACAGGTGCCTAAACAGTATATCGATACATATATATTTTAGGATGGTTAGGGTTGTTGGTGAGGGTGTTGCGGCTTTTGTTTATTATTTATTATTGCCTATTATTGAATTACAAAATTACCAACTTAACTTTAAGAATTCCACCGTAATACCCGAACCGTCTTAACGAAACGTAACGCAACATTAGTATAATGTATTATTATCGATCGTGCAATGTTACAGTTAAATTTAATAACAATGTGTAGATACAAAATCAAGACTATATATATATATAACTTACTGTTATTACAGAAAGACGCACGTGTCCTTCGGAAGCAGATGATACAAAAAGGGCATATAGCATAACACAAAAGAACGGTAACTTTAGTTTGTTTTATAGGTTATTGAATTTGTATGGCAAAATATTACTTGGAACGAGTTGTTTTGGCAAAAGACGACGAGCTTGCGAGTCGACCTGCGCCAAAACAACGAGTTCCGAGTAATATTTAGCCATACAAATTCAATAACCTTTTTATTGTATACTTTCATATTGTTTTCGATCAATGTTAATTGTATGACTATTACTTTTCATTGTATTTGTGTTATTTTTATAGCTTTTGATGGAATTCTTATCTTGCCATTCAGTTTCATTTTGTGTGGATGATTACTTTGCGCGAAAACGACGTCGACGTCGGATGACGTCATTAAAAACAACAAGCCATTTTCTAAAGTTTGTTTACCATTCGATAACGTTAAAAACAGTGGGTGAGTGACCATTTCAGTTATTTTATCAATTTTTGCCATAAAAGGTTGAAAAAAAAACACGTATTTTTTTGTTGACACTATAGGAAGGATTCCGTTATTTTTATTTGAAAGTAGTTCCTTATTTCTATTTAGCGGCTCTTAGCAAGCACGAGCAAAAGTTCCCGTGCAATATGAATGCGTGCAATATCGTAGAATATTTCACGCTTAGCTCAATGCAAACTAAACGGGACAATATGAAAGTATACAATAAATCATACATATATGATCTTTGTTTTCAATAATTATAATATGATCTATGCATAATTAACGTTTTATAGGTGCGTGTTACGAACATATGACATGTAAACTATTTTATCATGCAGATGTGCACTTTTATGCCCAGTAAAGGGGTGACCTATTAAATTTTGCTTTATTTGCCTATGACCAATAGAGCAAATCAATGCGGAATCCCTCGGCGTTTATTGTACGTAACGTTATCTGACGTCATGCATGTAACGTTGCCAGACGTCATAAAACAAACAAAAAACAACAACATGGCGGCGTCCTCGATAAGCGTAACATTCGGAGAAATAGGTAATAATAGTAATTCATACAGAACATGTGGATAATCTACATGATAAATAGAATATTATGTCAGTGCCTTTTACTATCAAGTTTATTAGGCTCGGCACGAAAACGAAGAATGGCTCGGCAGAGCCTCACCATTCTTCGTTTTCTAAGCCTCGCCTAATAAACTTGATAGTAAAAGGCACTGACATAATATTCTCTATATGTATTAAGCTCGACGAAAAGTGGTCCCAGCTGGAAAACATATCTACTTTTGTATAAACATGTCGCATTGTCCATTACAATTTGATCATTTTACAAGGCAAATTTTACAGTCAATCTTTATGTGAGGAAACTATCCATCTGGCTTGCGGAACGTCGGTGGTTCTACTCAGATGTCCGCCCGTGCACGAAAATAGTCCAGCGGTGGCATCTGGAGTCTTTCTCCACCAGTGGAAGCTGAAAAGTCGCCATATGACAATAGCTATTGATGCGACTATAAAATACAATTCAATTCAATCATTTTACAAAAGCTGTACTAAGAACTACATCATTTAATAAACCTTTTTACCAAGAAGCCGTGTAAGTGTATACAAATATAACCATATTAGTTCCTAAAACCTAGACTTAATTAACTAGTGAAAATTGAGTCAAATCCCACTTTCATTAGTGACAACGTTTTTAACATTGAATACGCCTGATTAGCTGAAAATGATCTCGGTATAAGACAAGATTAAATGAATTGGAGATATTATCGAGCTGTCTATCTCTAGTTGCTGTTTTTCTCATTTTGCTCTGTATAATTTCAAAGTTTACAGGAAGCAAACTCTTCTATAAAGGAGATACAAAAGTCGAACATGAAATGTAGCATTCACAGAACGCAGTCAATCAAATACAGATTCAAAACAAAGAACACCTATATGGCTTTATAATCATCAAGTAGCAAAGTAGCGCGTCATTACAAATATAAAAATGTTGACGACAGTGTTGATGACAGGTTAGACTGGCTGTCGTCCCAATGGTTATATTTTTTTCAGCCAGGCCGGCGCCGAAGTTGTTCACTAGTAATCACTTTTTCGGTAATGACGGCGATTACCGTAAAAAGTAAAAAAAAATATCCACAAAGCAAACTTTCACGAAAGTCGTGAAAACAATACGGACGAGAAAAGCTCGACAAACGAGCCACAGAGCGAAGCCCCGAAATTAAAAAAAATCCACACATTTATATTATCCCTTAGCTTCGCGCAGCAAAGCCCCAGATTATTCGTCTTTACGACATTGGGTCGACCGCGTTCTTCATGTCCGGAATTTATCTCGTCCGGCCTGCTTCAGATTTTTCAGTACGCCGTATGGTACTCGGATTCAGACTTGCGTCAATAGGTGTATTTTCAAGTTAATTAAAATGTAAATTTCTTACTTTTTACTTGTTTGAAGCAGCATGTGACGTCAATACTTGAGTAGGGGTAACTGGTGCATCAAAAACTGACGTTAAACATGCGATATTGTAAATATGACGTCGTATGCGTGAACATGCGCTAATTGATTTGGTCTACAATGTTTTCGAGTAAAAGTTAGACAAATGCATACAGTCTGCATGTCTGACAATCGGGAAAAGGGTGGGGGTATTTTCAGATACATCCGTGATAGCTTGATTACCTAATGTATTCTAAAATGAAATAAAAATTCCGGAGGATCATGCCTCCACGCCCCAAACCCCACCCCGCTATTTAAACATTGGGCCTATGTTATCATTTGGGCCAGACCCTTTGTACATGTAGTCCGGAGTAAACTTTGAAGTAATTCGTGAACATTTAAATAATTATAAAGTATTGAGCTTCGCGCGAAGCGAAGCCCCGAACATTAAATAAATGTTTTGTTAAGGAAGCGAAGTCCACAGGCCAAGATTCGTCCCGTTCTTCAATTCCGTAGTTGACTTTAGTTGACATTTTCAAAGGGAATTACGTGTTACAAGTGCATTCGTTCATGTTTATTTATCTAGATATCTAAAAAGAATGTGTCTGAATCATACTGATAATAATGCTGGACAATTATTCAGCGCTAAAAATGTGTCCAGTAGTAGATCTATTAATTAAATATGTCAGAGTAGCAAACACTATATCATAAACAATCAAGGCGTGTTTGCATTGTAAGTTTCGCACGAAGTGAGACCCCGAACATTAAAAATATACCACATACTGCCATAAGCTTCGCGAAGCGGAGCCCCAAATCCCTTACACATTCATATTTTATAACATATTACAGTGTGGTAGACATGGTGAAATGGTGCTGTAAACTCCAAAATAATGCCGAGCGCAGCGAGTTGAATAACAACAATTTAACAATTTAACAAGATGTGTGTATCGCACAAAAGGCTTAATTGTTTACGCATATTTGTAGTCTCCATCATCTAAACACACACAAGATGATTGCGAGCACAAACGAGGGAATGGTCTCAATTTCATTAAAATCCCGTGAACCCAGGGTCAAGCCTCACCATCGCCACCGAGTTTCGTCATTGTGTTCTTCAGCAAGACATTAGCCTAGTCCGTCGGATGTAGACGTAAACTGGGAGGTTTTGTATATCGGAGTCTTTCCTCAAAGCACGTAGTTTAATGAACTATATATATATAAGAATATATTCGTTATAGTATGCTAGGTTCCAAATTGCTATGTGTGATCTCCTCTCTCGTGGGGCTCCAAATAACCTATAATGTGTTGATGAGCTATTAAACAAACATCTAACATCATCCTTACAGATTGAATTAGGCTTATCCCCAAATAACAAGAGCAAACCAGTGGCTCTCCATCCCACCCACCCCACACCATCCCATTCCTAACATTCGACAAGCAGTGTTAGCCTATGCTTGTCAGATTTTAAGGACCTCGCACGGGGCCATTATCATAGGATTTAGCAATTAATTATTTTGAAAATGCACTAGAATTCACATTATGTCATGTAAAATACAAAGAAACTTCGGTAAGAGTAAGGGGTATGGGCATTTACATGTATCATTCCCCTCTCTCAAGGGCGGCTCTAAAGTACCTATAATGTTTTGATGAGCCGTTACTGACATTCATATTAAATTCTCTGATAATGATACGAATACTGAATATGACAACTCACAATTAAATTATTAAAACATGTTTGTCGAAATTAAAAAACTTTAATTTTAACTGAAACAGAAGGCCTAGATATATCATATGTTTAAATAAAACTGACAACATATATAAATCATTCATCCAATTGTATAAAGCCAATATAGTCAATAGAAATAATTGTGAATTTTATCCACTCGCATTTCCCACTTCGCAGTGCTATCCTTCTCCCCTAGCTTGACCCCTGAAATATTAATATTATGTTCAGACTTTTCCAACATTTTTCCCAGCAGCTGTGCTGCAATTTCTTGTTTTAAATATTTTGCAAACTGAATCAAAATAAAATCTTAAAATCCCAAACATTTCTGGATGGCTCTGAACCAATGACAGTTTACAGTTATGTGGTCAGTTTGTGCCAGCATGCTACAGCCATATATCTGATGTTATCTTAATCTCCAAGTGATACGCTCGGCACACTGAATACCAGTACACATTAATTGACCTGCTCCGTCTCACGTCGACTCGTCCCACAGTACCGTAAATTGTCCGGTATTCCCGAATTCCTATGTATCCTTTCCCTCTCGCTTGGGCGGCTGTAGATAACCTATACTGTGTTGATGAGCCGTTAAACAACATTCAATTCAGTTCAAATAAATTGTTCTATCTATATAAAACTGACCTAATTAAATAAAATGAAGATGCCACCATCTATGGAAATAGTTTCTCTCAGTCTCTGTTCTCATTTTTCAACATGGTATTTCTTGACATTGTTTAAAACAATTATCTTCCATTTATATTTCGGCGAAAAATGTCCATACCGATATAAGCCATTAAAACGTATACTTAGTATTGCAAATATATCGGAGATACAACGACAACAGCAGCAACAACAACAACAACATCGACAACAACAAGAAGCACATTTCGTTTATCATGTTCAGTCACCATTGGCATTCGACCGAGGGTGGTCAATGCCATGTTAGTTTTAGTGCGCATATTCAACTGCAGCTATTCCTATAAACAGTTCAGCTACTAAAGTGTATTTGTGTTTATTTGCATGGCTACTAAAGTGTCACAGACTAGGGTACGAGTGCTGTTTGGTGCATCCTAGAACCTGGTTTGAACTCTTAGTGGTCGTTGTGCCACTGACCGTTCCAAGGCGTTAGCCCTACTGTCCAGCCGTTTATGTTTGTGATGTCATATGCCCTGCTTATTTTTTTGTTTGTTTTTGGTTGACTGTGTTCTGTGAAAGCTACATTTCCTGTTACTTTTATACCTACGTTTACTTGCCTGTGTGACCATAGTTCGCAACAGTGCAGCTATTCTATAAACAGTTCAGCTACTAAAGTGTATTTTTGTTTATTTGCATGGCTACTAAAGTGTCACAGACTAGGGTACGAGTGCTGTTTGGTGCATCCTAGAACCTGGTTTAAACTCTTAGCGGTCGTTGTGCCACTGACCGTTCCAAGGCGTTAGCCCTACTGTCCAGCCGTTTATGTTTGTGATGTCATATGCCCTGCTTATTAACATTGTAATTGTTGTATGCTTTAATGCGTTATTTTTTTGTTTGTTTTTGGTTGACTGTGTTCTGTGAAAGCTACATTTCCTGTTACTTTTATACCTACGTTTACTTGCCTGTGTGACCATAGTTCGCAACAGTACATAATGTATGGACATGCTAGCTTGTCGATGAGATTTAAAGGATCTTCGGATTTATTAAGCTATAGAAAGCAGTGGTAATGTAAAGCAATGAGAATAGATAGCCTCTCCCGCTTGATCATCTTAGTATTTTGATATTTTTTTGAACATTTCATATTTGGGAAAATATCGATACCGACATGTTGTACATGCATTGTTTGTTTAATCTGTTTCTCCAATCATTATGCTTACAGACGTTGTATAAGTGTACTACATGCTTGAATAAGACATATTAGAGACGACCATCACACTTCATGCGCACGTTAATATTCCATTTCCTATCGGCAGCCGCCAAAATTGTTGGAATTACGAGCTTTCCTTATCCCTGACACTGTCTGAAAAAAATACCGACCTATGCCTCTGATACCTGCGGAATGACGATCTAATAAAAAAGGCATGCGCATGAGGAGACTATCGCAGATCTTTTCAAAGTATAATTTTCTTAGAGTTTACTTTCTAAAATAAATTATTTAGAAGTGACACATTTAAATAACAACAACATGTAAATCACATTCGTCATTAAACGATTTTGGATTTAATCAGATTTGTTTGAAATAAGCTATACATTTGGGTTCCAATATACATTTAATGGAAGGAATGGAACATTCGGTCATTTACCATCTAGAGTTTAATGGAATATTGTAATGCCGTTTAAGCTTGCACACTTTACGTTCCCTGAGTCAGTTACTAATTACATCTGTGATGAGAAACCGACAAGTGGTAGCATCTATTCATTATTCAGTACAGTATTCAGTACGGGATTATATGAACAAAATTAAGTTGATTTACAATGACGGACGCCTCGTGCTGTCAGATAGTGGTTATTCTCATTTCTGAACGATATCCGAGGCATACAAGTATAGCAGGGGATACAATACATACTGGTTTTTGTCAGAATACACGACACATACTGGCTGAGTGAATCTTACGTTGGAAATAAGTATGGTTGTGTGAATCATAAAATCACCATAGTCCATTCACTTTGAAGGTGTACGTGTACCGGAAGTAAATAAAATCCCATTGAGTACTGTATACAATATACCAACCTCACTAGTTTATCATTTTTCAAAATGAAGTTCAAACTAAGATTCGCTTACATATTCTTAGTGATGTTGCCGTCCTCTCTAGAAAACTGCTGAGCAAAGTAGGGGTCATGTGGCATAGAGAAAATAAAAGCCTGACCTTTGTTGCAACCTTGAACAAATTGCATTCATTCGGCACCTTTTACATGTATTCTACTTTCATTTGCAAAACCTTCAAGCTGATAAATGAAAGCATCATATAGTCATGCAGGTGGTTCATACCTCTGATTTCTTGTTCCAGTATAGGTCAGTATAATAGCGTAAATGGTTCTCCATGCCACTCCCATAGTAAAGTGAGGATGTTCTAGTCATCATGTTAAAAACTCAAACCGTGTTAGGAGTCTGGGAACTTTACTTTATCATGCAAATAAACATGGCTGTTATTAAACATCAACAAGGAAATGTGGAGGGGGAGGTGTGGTGCTGGGAGTGGCGTTGAATATCTTCTAAGAAAGATTTCTTCAGTTGTGTACTGACACCGGGTCTACTTTACTTTTCAAATTTACACCTAAAACTATCAAAAGCATGATGAGTTGCATTTCCAAATATCAATAACATGTCCAGAATACAGTAACAGCCAAAAAATAACAGGAAACAGCATTGAAAATGCTTTGGCGCAGTCGGTAGCGCGTCGGATTTGTAACCGGAGGCCCCGGGTTCAATCCTCCGTGGTGCCACTGAGTTCCGTCGGTGTGTTCTTGGGCAAGACACTTTACCTTAGCCTCGTCCGTCGGATCGGGACGTAAACCGGGCGGTCCCGTGTATAGGTCTATCCTCCGAGCACGTTAAAGAACCATAGGAATCTATTCGATAATAAGAGTAGGGCAGGTTCCCGGATTCCTATGTATCCTTCCCCTCTCTCTGGGGCGGCTCTAAATAACCTATACTGTGTTGATGAGCCGTTAAACAACATTCAATTCAATTAAAGAAAAAAGACGATTAGCGCTCTTTGATAGAGAACTACTTTCGATTGCACCAGGCGAGTACACCCGGTTGATTTAGTGTAATTAAATCTAAACATTTAATGGAAGGGAAGAATACAACTTAAGGCCATTTATAATCTAAACTCAATTAATGGAATAATGTAATGTTGTTTAAGCTTGCACACTTAACGTTCCCTGAGTCAGTTACTAATTAATTGAGAAACCAAGTGGTAGCATCTATTCATTATTCAGTACAGTATTCAGTAGGGGATTATATGGACAAAATTAAGTTGATTTACAATGACGGACGCTTCGTTCTGTCAGATGGTGGTTATTCTCATTTCTGAACGATATCCGAGGCATGCAAGTACAGCAAGGAATACAATACATACTGGGTTGTGTCGAATACATGACAAATACTGTTATTGATGGAAGGATTATGGCTGAGTGAATATTACGTGGGAAATAATTATGGTTGTGTGAATCGTAAAATCATCATAGTCCATTCACGTTGAAGGTGTAGGTGTACCGGAATAAAATAAATCCCATTGAGTCCGGTATACAATTTACCAACCTCTCTAGTTTGTCATTTTTCAAAATGAAGTTCAGACTAAGATTCACTTACATATTCTTAGGGATGTTGCCGTCTTCTCTAGAAAACTGCTGAGAAAAGTAGGGGTCCTGTGGCATAAAATAAAATAAAAGTGACCTTTGTTGTCACTTTGAACAAATTGCATTCATTCGGCACCTCTTACATGTATTCTACTTTCATTTTCAAAACCTTCAAGCTGATAAATAAAAGCATCATATAACCATGCAGGTGGTTCTTACCTCTGATTTCTTGTTCCAGTATTGGTCAGTATAATAGCGTAAATGGTTCTCCATGCTACTTCCATAGTAAAATGAGGATGTTCTTGTCATCCTGTTTCAAACTCAAACCGTTTTAGGAGTCTGGGAAACTTAGTTTATCATGCAAATAAACATGCCTGTTATTAAACATCAACAAGGAAATGTGGGGGATGGTGGGGGAGGGATGGTGCTGGGAGTGGCGTTGAATATCTTGTACGAACGATTTCTTCAATTGTGTACTGACACCGGGTCAAAGGTCAACCTTTTCTTCACCCCTTGCAATTGCATACCCTTTTCTACTTTACTTTTCAAATTTACACCTAAAACTATCAAAAGCATGATGAGTTGCATTTCCAAATATCAATAACATGTCAAGAATACAGAGAACAGCCAAAAAATAACAAGAAACCGCATTAAAAAAATGTTTTAAAGAAAAAACACGATTAGCGCTCTTTGATACAGAACTACTTTCGATTGTACCAGGCGAGCACACCCGGTTGATTTAGTGTAATTACATCTAAACATTTAATGGAAGGGAAGGATACAAACTTAAGGCCATTTATAATCTAAACTCAGTTAATGGAATAATGTAATGAGTTTTCAAGCTATCCACGCTTTACATTCACTGAATTAGTTGCTAATTTCATCTTTGATAAGAAACAGACCAGTAGTATCATATAATCATTGTTTAGTACGCGAGTATAAGGACAAAATTAAGCTGATTTACAATAACGGGCGCTTCGTACTGTCAGTCAATATTTCCTCATTTCTGAAAGCTTTCACACGAACAGATGCGGATACAATACGTTATGGTATTTGTCGAATAACTGTACTGTTATTGAAGGAATTCGTGACATGACATCATGGGTGATTATTGCTGAGTGAATATTACGTGTGAAATACTTACTTGTCCAAAGAGAATAGGATCACTTCTTACACAGGAAGAGTGGTAAATTCACCCCCTCCACACACGCCACCACCCAACCTTCAGAATTCATTATTTTGCCATGTTGATTACATGTCTTCGTCATCATGTATTTTGTCAGGTGCTACTTTAGTGGTGACAGAAAACAATGATCGTGGCTCCAGCGATAAGTGGAGTGTTTACAATAGCATTTGATTTGCAGCAACTCTGAAGTTCTGCAGGTGAGAAGGTTCAAAGCCCATACTGCATATTGTTTATGGTTTAAACATATTTTATTGCAACATTTACATTAGTTTGCAAAAGAGTTGGGCCACAAGTTCTACAGCATTAGTTACGGTCCGTCCCTAATATGTTGTATCTAGATGGAAATGGAGGATATGCCGGGAATATACGTTCCTGTTGGCGCCATATAACCTTATTGTGCTGGTGGACCGTAAAACCCCAATCAAGTAAGTGAAGCAGACCAGTTAGTATCATATAATCATTATTTAGTACGAGAGTATAAGGACAAAATTAAGCTGATTTACAACAACGGGCGCTTCGTACTGTCAGTCAATATTTCCTCATTTTTGAAAGCTTTCACACGCACAGACGTAATGGTATTTGTCGAATAACTGTATTGTTATTGAAGGAACTCGTGACATGACATCATTGGTGATTATTGCTGAGTGAATCTTATGTGGGAAATACTTACTTGTCCAAAGAGAATAGGGTCACTCCTTACACAGGAAGAGTGGTAAATTCCCCGCCCCCCCCACCCCCGCTCCCCCCCCACACACACGCCACCACCCAACCTTCAGAATTCATTATTTTGCCATGTTCATTACAGGTCTTCGTCATCATCGCCACAAGTTCTACAGCATTAGTTACGGCCCTTCTCTAATATTTTGTATCTAGATGGAAATGGAGGATATGCCGGGAATATTTATTCCTATTGACGCAATAAGGCCAGGAATGTTCGTTCCTGTTGGCGCCATATAACCTTATTGTGCTGGTGGGCCGTAAAACTCCAATTAAGTTAGTGAATTGTCCAGAGATTTCGAAGGAGTATCATGTTTATTTATTCTAAACAGCTCTTAATATTCTTTGATGTATAGAATATGTTGACCAAAAGGCATCACTTTAATAAGGTGACTAAACAGTATATCGATACATATATATTTTCGGATAGTTAGGGTTGTTGGTGAGGGTGTTGCGGCTTTTGTTTATGATTTATTATTGCCTATTATTGAATTGCAAAATTACCAACTCAACTTTAAGAATTCCTCCGTTCAACCCGAACCGTCGTAACGAAACGTAACGCAACATTAGTATAATGTATTATTATCGATCGTGCCATGTTACAATTAAATTTAATAACAATGTATAGATACAAAATCAAGACTGTACATAACTTACTGTTATTACAGAAAGACGCACGTGTCCTACGGAAGCAGATGATACAAACAGGGCATATATCATAACGGAAAAGAACTATAACTTTAGTTTGTTTATCATACTTTGTAAAATATTATGTAACTATTTAGCCATATACATTTTTGTTAATATATATGTCTATATTCTTCTTCACGCAAGTACGGGTAAGTTGGAGCCGGTAACTGATTATAGTGGGAAGGGCCGTAGCTAATGTTGATAGAACATGTGACCCGATTCCTTTGCATAATTATATGACAATAAAATAGAAACAAATAACAACATTATAAGAGAAAACGAGCTTGAACCCCACCCTCAAAATCCACAAGGCTATGTACAATGTGAGACTGAGACGTGTAATGTTAAGCATACGGAATAGTTATCCGTCGGGAATTTTCAAATAATCATGGTGTCAATAATAACTGACTCTCGCATCCCTATAGGTTGTATATAATGCACCAATCAATGTTTTGGGTTTTTAGACAATTTGTAAACTTTTGTGTCTAATCACACCCCTGGAGCAAAGTTTTTTGTCTAATTCCCCAGGGTGGGAGTTGGTGGAGGGCGATTTTCGGCACTAGGTCTCGAAATCCGGCCATGTCTATTTCCCGGAAGGCGGTCTTGCGGGGCCGATCTTAATCCCGCCTGTAGGGAATCACCATCCGTCTAAAGTCCCGTATATGCCCGCCGCCCCCGGTGGGGCAAAACATTGATAGGTGCATAAACCCGCAACAAGTTGCGCAAAACTTGCACCAAGCCAAGCCATTATAACACTAATGATTACACGTAGTACTTGTTTCACAATAGTTGTATCAACTACGACTGTTTATGATATGACAATGTGACAATGTGACAATGTTTGTTCAATGGTCATCACAACTATAGACTTATATCATAAAACTTACATATATTAACGCATATTAATTTTCGACTTTGCAGTTTTTGGCCAATAAACAAACAAAACGTATATGATCGTTGTTTTCAATAAATATAATATAATCTATGCATAATTAACGTTTTATAGGTCTGTGTTACGGAAATATGACAAGTGAACTACTATGTGTTAAGCTCGACAAAAACTTGTGCCAGCTGGAAAAATATCTACTTTTGTATAAACATGTCGCATTGTTTATTACAATTTGATCATTTTACAAGCCAAATTTTACAATAAATCTTTATGTGAGGAAGCTATCCATCATGCTTGCGGAACGTCGGTGGTTCCACTCAGATGCCCGTCCGTGCACGAAAATAGTCCAGCGAGGGCACCTGGGGTCTTCCTCCACCAGTGGAAGCTGAAAAGTCGCCATATGACATTAGCTATTGGTGCGACTATAAAATCAATTCATTGCAATCATTTTACAAAAACTGTACTAAAAACTACAGCATTTAATAAACCTTTTTACCAAGAAGCCGTGTAAGCGTATACAAATATAACCATATTAGTTCCTAAAACCTAGACTTAATTAACTAGTGAAAATTGAGTCAAATCCCACTTTCATTAGTGATAACGTTTTTAAATTAAATCGCCTGATTAGCTGAAAATGATCTCGGTATAAGACAAGATTAAATGAACTGGAGATATTTTCGAGCTGACTATCTCTAGTTGCTGTTTTTCTCATTTTGCTCTGTATAATTTCAAAGTTTACAGGAAGCAAACTCTTCTATAAAGGAAATACAAATGTCGAACAGGAAATGTAGAATTCACAGAACGCAGTCAATCAAATACAGATTCAAAACAAAGAACACCTTTATGGTAGCAAAGTAGCGCGTCATTACAAATATAAAAGTATTAACGACAGGTTAGATAAAAAACTGACGTTAAAGATGACGTCATGCGATATTGTAAACATGACGTCGTATGCGTGAACATGCGCTAATTGCTTTGGTCTGCAATGTTTGCGAGTAAAAGTTAGACAAATGCATACGGTCTGCATGTCTGGCAATCGGGAAAATGATGGGGGTATTTTCAGATACATCCGTGACAGCTTGATTACCTAATGTATTCTGAAATGAAATAAAAAGTCCGGAGGATCATGCCTCCACGCCCCAACCCCACCCCGCTATTTAAACATCGGGCCTATCTTGTTTTTTGGGCCTGGCCCTTTGTACATGTAGTCCGGAGTAAACTTTGAAGTAATTCGTGAACATTTAAATAATTATAAAGTATTGAGCTTCGCGCGAAGCGAAGCCCCGAACCTTAAATAAATGTTTTGGTAAGGAAGCGAAGCCCACAGGCCAAGATTCGTCCCGTTCTTCAATTCCGTAGTTGACTTTAGTTGACATTTTCAAAGGGAACTACGTGTTACAAGTGCATTCGTTAATGTTTATTTATCTAGATATCTAAAAAGAATGTGTCCGAATCATACTGATAATAATGCTGGACAATTATTCAGCGCTAAAAATGTGTCCAGTAGTAGATCTATAAATTAAACATGTCAGAGGAGCAAACACTATATCATAAACTAGCAAGGCGTGTTCGCATTGTAAGTTTCGCACGAAGAGAAACACCGAACATTAAAAATATACAGCATACTGCCATAAGCTTCGCGAAGCGGAGCCACAAATCTCTTACAACATCATATTTTATAACATATGACAGTGTGATAGACATGGTGAAATGGTGCGGTAAACTCCAAAATAATGCCGAGCGCAGCGAGGTGAATAACTACAATTTAACAAGATGTGTGTATCGCACAAAAGGCTTAATTGTTTACGCATGTTTGTAGTCTCCATCATCCAAATACATACAAGATGATTGCGAGCTCAAACGAGGGTATGGTCTCAATTTCATTAAAATATTTGACAGGAATATTTTAAATACCGCTTCATAATTTATAAATGGGCTGGCGTGGCCCTATGGATAACTGATGAACGAAATCCGGTGAACCCAGGGTCAAGTCTCACCATCGCCACTGAGTTTCGTCATTGTGTTCTTCAGCAAGATACTTTTTCATTAGCCTCGTCCGTCGGATGTGGACGTAAACTGGGAGGTTTTGTATATCGGAATCTTTCCTCAAAGCACGGTAGTTTAAAGAACTATATATAAGAATATATTCGTTATAGTATGCTAGGTTCCAAATTCCTTTGTGTGATCTCCTCTCTCAGGCGGCTCCAAATAACCTATAATGTGTTGATGAGCCATTAAACAAACATCAAACATCATCCTTACAGATTGAATTAGGCTTATCCCCAAATAACAAATGCGAACCAGAGGCTCTCCATCCCACCCACCCCACACCATCACATTCCTAACATTCGACAAGCAGTGTTAGCATATGCTTGTCAGATTTTAAGGACCTCGCTCGGGGCCATTATCATAGGATATAGCAATTAATTATTTTGAAAATGCACTAGAATTCACATTATGTTATGTAAAATACAAAGAAACTTCGGTAAGAGTAAGGGGTATGAGCCTTTACATGTATCATTCCCCTCTCTGAAGGGCGGCTCTAAATGACCTATAATGTTTCTATGAGCCGTTAATGACATTCTTATTAAATACTCTGATAATGATACGGATACTGAATATGACAACTCACAATTAAATTATTAAAACGTGTTTGTCGAAATTAAATAACTTTAATTTGAACTGAAACAGAAGGCCTAGATATATCATATGTTTAAATAAAACTGACAACATATATAAATCATTCATCCAATTGTATTAAGCCAATATAGAAAATATAAATAATTGTGAATTGTATCTACTCGCATTTTCCACTTCGCAGTGCTATCCTTCTCCCCTAGCTTGACCCCTGAAATATTAATATTATGTTCAGAATTGTCCAACATTTTCCCCAGCAGCTGTGCTGCAATTTCTTGTTTTAAATATTTTGCAAACTGAATCAAAATAAACTCTTAAAATCCCAAACATTTCTGGATAGCTCTGAACCACTGACAGTTTACAGTTATGTGGTCAGTTTGTGCCAGCAATCTACAGCCATATATCTGAGGTTATCTTAATCTCCAAGTGATACAAGTATACTGACCCAGTAGACAATACCTTTAAAGGATGAACTTATTACATTCCGACTGGTACCGTTAGAGACAGGTGATTTGAATGATTTTTCTAGTACGGAAAAACACTAATGGATGTAGATATATGAACGGGACGTAATACTTGGTCATTACATAAGAATAGACTTTAACGTCTGTATATATTTGGTATATTAAAACAGTATTGGCTTCCGGTTTATTTCCGACGCGCATGCGCAGACTCGGTATTTCCGCTTTAATGAACGACATTTTTCTTTTGTGTACATTACGTAGGTCGACGTTATAATATAAACTGGACATTTGAAACCATTGTAATCGTGATAAAACCGTTGCTGAGAAGTTTTTTTGGGCGAAAGGTAAGTACGGCATTTAAGTGTTTGTAGGTGTTGTGGTAATATGGCATTTTATGATTTTATTAGAAAAGTAGGTCACGCTTCACGGGCTCTTCACAAGTTCATGTGAATATGGCTGTGTGCAGTGTATCAAAGTGTGCATGTCGACGTCATTTTCATTGAGCATTTTAAACTAATTGCAAACATGTTCGTGGGTACCGGTTGTTGAAAAGTTCGTGACGGAAGGTACGAGTTTATGTTGTAAGTGTTGATTTGTGATGTATTGGATATAGCTAGTTGAAAGTAGGTCACATGCGTTCAACTGAATATAATTTTGAAGACGCTCGGCACACTGAGTACCAGTACACATTAATTGAGCTGCTCAGTCTCACTTCGACTCATCCCACAGTACCGCAAATTGTCCAGTATTCCCGGATTCCTATGTATCTTTTCCCTCTCGCTGGGGCGGCTGTAAATAACATATACTGTGTTGATGAGCCGTTAAACAACATTCAATTCAATTGAAACAAATTGTTCTATCTATATAAAATTGACCTAATTAAATTAGATGAATATGCCACCATCTATGGAAATAGTTTCTCTCAGTCTCTGTTCTCATTTTTCAACATGGTATTTCTTGACATTGTTTAAAACAATTATCTTCGCGGAAAATGTCTATACCGATATAAGCCATTAAAACGTATACTTAGTATTGCAAATATATCGGAGATACAACGACAACAGCAGGAAAAAAAACAACAACAACAACAACAACAACAACAAAAAAAAGCAACAAAACCACAACAACAAGAAGCACATTTCGTTTATCAAGTTCAGTCACCATTGGCACGCGACCAAGGGTGGTCACTGCCATGTTAGTTTTAGTGCGCATATTCAACTGCAGCTATTCCTATAAACAGTTCGGCTACTAAAGTGTATTTGTGTTTATTTGCATGGCTACTAAAGTGTCACAGACTAGGGTAAGAGTGCTGTTTGGTGCATCCTGGAACTGGTTTAAACTCTGCCCTGCTTATTTTTTTGTTTGTTTTTGGTTGGCTGCGTTCTGTGAAAGCTACATTTCCTGTTACTTTTATACCTACGTTTACTTGCCTGTGTGACCATAGTTTGCAACAGTACAGAATGTATGGACATGCTAGGTTGTTGATGAGATTTAAAGGATCTTTGGATTTATTAAGCTATAAAAAGCAGTGGTAATGTTAAGCAATGAGAATAGGTAGCCTATCCCGTTTGATCATCTTAGTATTTTGATACTTTTTTGAACATTTCATATTCTGGATAATATCGATACCGACATGTTGTTCATGCATTGTTTGTTTAATTTGTTTCTCCAATCATTATGTTTACAGACGTTGTATAAGTGTACTTCATGCTTGAATAAGACGTATATCAGAGACGGCCGTCACATGTCATGCGCACGTTATTATTCCATTTCCTATCGGAAGTATAAGCCTGTCATGCCACCGAAATTCTTATCCATGACACTGTCTGAAATACGACCGACCTATGTCGCTGATACCGGCGGAATTATGAGTTAATAAAAAAGGCATGCGCATGAGGAGACTATTGCAGATCTTTTCAAAGCATACTTTTCCTTAGAGTTTTATTTTCTAAAATAAATTATTTAGAAGTGACACATTTAAATAATGACAACATGTAAATCTCATTCGTCATTAAATGACTTTGGTTTCAATCAGATTTGTTGGAAATAAGCGATACATTTGGGTTCCAGTATACACTTAATGGAAGGAATGGAACATTAGGTAATTTACCATCTAGAGTTTAATGGAATACTGTCATGTTGTTTAAGCTTGCACACTTGACGTTCCCTGAGTCAGTTACTAATTACATCTGAGATGAGAAACCGACATGTGGTAGCATCTATTCATTGTTTAGTACAGGATTATATGGACAAAATTAATTTGATTTACAATGACGGACGCTTCGTGCTGTCAGATAATGGTTATTCTCATTTATGTACGATATCAGAGGCATACAAGTACAGCAGGGGATACAATACATACTGGTTTTTGTCTAATAAAGTTATTGAAGGAAGTCATACGATTGATGATTATGGATGAATGAATCTTACGTTGGAAATATGGTTGTGTGAATCGTAAAATGACCATAGTCCATTCACTTTGAAGGTGTGGGTGTACCGGAAGTAAATCAAATCCCTTTGAGTCCTGTATAAAATTTACCAACCTCTCTAGTTTGTCATTTTTCAAAAAGAAGTTCAAACTAAGCTTCACTTACATATTCTTAGTAATGTTGCCGTCCTCTCTAGAAAACTGCTGAGAAAAGTAGGGGTCATTAGGCATAACATATGGGGTAGGGTATTGTGCTGGGAGTGGCGTTGACTATCTTCTTAGATGATTTCTTCAGTTGTGTACTGACACTGGGTTAAAAAGGTCAACCTGTTTTGTTATCCCTTGCAGTTGCATACCCTTTCTACTTTTCAAATTTACATCTAAAACTATCAAAATCATGATAAGTATTTCCAGATATCTATAACATAGAAATCTAAAAAGCTCGGACAGAGAAAGTAGCATTCAAGGAGGACAGTCAACCACAAAACACAGAAACAAACATGCAAACAGACAAACAAGAAGGCAAAAGTAATAATAAAAGCAAACGACATCACAAACACAAAAGGAACATGTCCAGAATACAGTTACAGCCCAAAAATAACAACAAACCGCATTAAAAATTGTTTAAAGGGGAAAAAACACGATTAGCACTCTTTGATACATAACTACTTTCTATTTCACCAGGCGAGTACACCCGATTGATTTAGTGTAATTAAATATAAACATTTAATGGAAGGGAAGGATATAAACTTAAGGCCATTTATAAGCTAAACTCAATTAATGGAATAATGTAACGTTTTTTCAAGATATGCACGCTTTACATTCACTGAATTAGTTGCTAATTTCATCTGAGATAAGAAACAGACCAGTAGTATCCTATAATCATTACTTAGTACGAGAGTATAAGGACAAAATGAAGCTGATTTACAATGACGGGCGCTTCGTACTGTCAGTCAATATTTCCTCATTTCCGAAAGATATCCGAGGCATACACATGTACAGATGAGGAAACAGTACGTAATGGTATTTGTCGAATAAATGTACTGTTATTGGAGTGGTTATTATTACTGAGTGAATCTTACGTGAGAAATACCTACTTGTCCAGAGAGAATAGGGTTACTGCTTACACAGGTAGAGCGGTAAAATCTCCCTCCCCCACGCCCCACTTCTGGAATTTATATTTTGTCCATGTCCATTACAGGTCTTCGTCATCATGTATTGTGTCAGTAGTTCCGTGAGTGGTGGTAAAAAACAATGATCGTGGCTCCAGCGATAAGTGGAGTGTTTACAATTTGCAGCAACTCTGAAGTTCTGCAGGTGAGATGGTTCTAAGCACATACTGCATATTTTGTATCTGGATGGAAATGGAGAATGGGCCTGGAATGTTCGTTCCAGTTGGCGCCATATGACCTTAGTGTGCTGGTGCGCCGTAAAACCCCAATTCAGTTCAATTGTCCAGAGATTCAGAAGGAGTATCACGCCCATTTATTCTAAACAGCTGCAAATATTTTGTGTTGTAGAGAATATGTTAACCCAAAGGCATCACTTTAATCTAATCATAAAGGAATGAACATTTCTACATTAATTTAAATTTTGTTTACGAGTAATACTCTTTTTTTAACATTTTGGAATTTATAATTTGTTTATCACATATACTCAAGAAACCGAGGACAGGTAACTAAACAGTATATCGATACATATACAATTTAGGATAGTTAGGGTTGTTGGTGAGGGTGTTTCGGCTTTTGTTTATGATTTATTATTGCCTATTATTGAATTGCAAAATTACCAACTCAACTTTAAGAATTCCTCCGTAATACCCGAACCGTCGTAACGAAACGTAACGCAACATTAGTATAATGTATTATTATCGATCGTGCCATGTAACAGTTAAATTTAATAACAATGTATAGATACAAAATCAAGACTGTATATAACTGACTGTTATTACAGAGAGACGCACGTGTCCTACGGAAGCAGATGATTCAAAAAGGGCATATATCATAACAGAAAAGAACTATAACTTTAGTTTATTTATCATACTTTGTAAAATATTATGTAACTATTTAGCCATATACATTTTTGTAAATATCTATGTCTATATACTTCTTTACGCAATTACGGGTAAGTTCGAGCCGGTAACTCATAGTAGTGGGAAGGGCCGGAACTAATGTTGATAGAAAATGTGACCTGAACCCTTTGCATAATTATATGGCTATAAAATATGAGAAATAAATAACAACATTATAAGAGAAAACGAGCTTGAACACCGCCCACAAAATCCACAAGGCTATGTACAATGTGAGCTAGAGACGTGTACTGGTAAGCTTAAACAGACATGCTTCATACATTTAGTATACGGAATAGTTATCAGTCGGGAATTTTCAAACAAAGATGGTGTCAATACTAACTGATTTAAACATATTTTATTGCCAATATTTTACAGACAGAATAATATCCACATATATACAATAGAAATATTATAATGACAAATGGGTCGGGTAACAAGTTCTACCAACATTAGTTTAAACCCTTCCCAGTTAAATAATGTCAATAATAACTGACTCTTGCATGCCTATAGGTTGTACATAATGCACTTATAAATGTTTAGCCCCACCCTGGGGATTTAGACAATTTGTAAAATCTGGTGTCTAATCGCACCTTTTTGTCTAATTCCCCAGGGTGGAAGTTGGTGGAGGGCGATTTTCGGCACTAGGTCTCAAAATCCGGCCAAGTCCATTTCCCGGGATGGGTCTTGCGGGGCCGATCAATATAACGCCTGTAGGGAATCACCATCTGTCTAAAGTCCCGTATATGCCCGCCGCCCCCGTTGGGGCAAAACATTGATAGGTGAATAAACCCGCAACAAGCTGCGCAAAACTTGCACCAATCCAAGCCATTGTAACACTAATGATTACACGTAGTACTTGTTTCACAATAGTTGTATGAACTACGACTGTTTATGATTTGTGTGCAAGGTATGACGATGTGAAGTTGCAATGTTTGTTCAATGGTCATCACAACTATAGACTTATATCATATAACTAACATATATTAACGCATATTAATTTTCGACTTTGCAGTTTTTGGCCAATAAACAAACAAAACATATATGATCGTTGTTTTCAAAAAATATAATACAATCTATGCATAATTAACGTTTTATAGGTGCGTGTTACGAAAATATGACATGTAAACTACTGTGTTAAGCTCGACGAAAACGGGTGCCAGCTGGAAAATATCTACTTTTGTATAAACATGTCGCATTGTTCATTACAATTTGATCATTTTACAAGGCAAATTTTACAATGAATTTTTATGTGAGGAAGCTATCCATCTGGCTTGCGGAACGTCGGTGGTTCTACTTAGATGCCCGCCCGTGCACAAAAATAGTCCAGCGTGGGCACCTAGGGTCTTCCTCCACCAGTGGAAGCTGAAAAACAGCCATATGACATAAGCTATTGATACGACTATAAAATACAATTCAATTCAATCATTTTACAAAAGCTGTACTAAGATCTACGTCATTTAATAAACCTTTTTACCAAGAAGCCGTGTAAGCGTATACAAATATAACCATATTAGTTCCCAAAACCTAGACTTAAATAAACTAGTGAAAATTGAGTCAAATCCCACTTTCATTAGTGATAACATTTTTAAATTGAATACGCCTGATTAGCTGAAAATGATCTTGGTATAAGACAAGATTAAATGAACTGGAGATATTTTCGAGCTGACTATCTCTAGTTGCTGTTTTTCTCATTTTGCTATGTATAATTTCAAAGTTTACAGTAAGCAAACTCTTCTATAAAGGAGATACAAAAGTCGAACAGGAAATGTAGCATTCCCAGAACGCAGTCAATCAAATACAGATTCAAAACAAAGAACACCTATATGGCTTTATAATCATCGAGTAGCAAAGTAGCGCGTCATTACAAATATAAAAGTATTGACGACAGGTTAGACCGGCTAGTAATCACTTTTTCGGTAATGGCGGCGATTACCGTAAAAAGTAAAAAAAATCCACAAAGGAAACTTTCACGAAAGTCTTGAAAACAATACGGACGAGAAAAGCTCGACAAACGAGCCACAGAGCGAAGCCCCGAAATTAAAAAAATCACACATTTATATTATCCCTAAGCTTCGCGCAGCAAAGCCCCAGATTATTCGTCTTTACGACATTGTGTCGACCGCGTTCTTCATGTCCGGAGTTTATCTCGTCCGGCCTGCTTCAGATTTTTCAATACGCCGTATGGTACTCGGATTCAGAATTGCATCAATAAGCGTATTTTCAAGTTAATTAAATGTAAATTTCTTACTTTTTACTTGTTTGAAGCAGCATGTGACGTCAATACTTGAGTAGGGGTAACTGGTGTATCAAAAACTGACGTTAAAGATGACGTCATGCGATATTGTAAACATGACGTCGTATGCGTGAATATGCGCTAATTGCTTTGGTCTACAATGTTTGCGAGTAAAAGTTAGACAAATGCATACGGTCTGCATGTCTGGCAATCGGGAAAATGATGGGGGTATTTTCAGATACATCCGTGACAGCTTGATTACCTAATGTATTCTGAAATGAAATAAAAAGTCCGGAGGATCATGACTCCACGGCCCAACCCCACCCCGCTATTTAAACATCGGGCCTATCTTGTTTTTTGGGCCTGGCCCTTTGTACATGTAGTCCGGAGTAAACTTTGAAGTAATTCGTGAATATTTAAATAATTATAAAGTATTGATTTTCGCGCGAAGCGAAGCCCCGAACCTTAAATAAATGTTTTGGTAAGGAAGCGAAGCCCACAGGCCAAGATTCGTCCCGTTCTTCAATTCCGTAGTTGACTTTAGTTGACATTTTCAAAGGGAAGTACGTGTTACAAGTGCATTCGTTCATGTTTATTTATCTAAATATCTAAAAAGAATGTGTCCGAATCATACTGATAATAATGCTGACAATTATTCAGCGCTAAAAATGTGTCCAGTAGTAGATCTATAAATTAAACATGTCAGAGTAGCCAACACTATATCATAAACTAGCAAGGCGTGTTCGCATTGTAAGTTTCGCATGAAGAGAGACCCCGAACATTAAAAATATACAGCATACTGCCATAAGCTTCGCAAAGCGGAGCCACAAATCCCTTACAAATTCATATTTTATAACATATGACAGTGTGGTAGACATTGTGAAATGGTGTGGTAAACTCCAAAATAATGCCGAGCGCAGCGAGGTGAATGACTACAATTTAACAAGATGTGTGTATCGCACAAAAGGCTTATTTGTTTACGCATGTTTGTAGTCTCCATCATCCAAATACACACAAGATGATTGCGAGCTCAAACGAGGGTATGGTCTCAATTTCATTAAAATGGTTGACAGGAATATTTTAAATACCGCTTCATAATTTATAAATGGGCTGGCGTGGCCCTATGGATAACTGATGAACGAAATCCGGTGAACCCAGGGTCAAGCCTCACCATCGCCTCTGAGTTTCGTCATTGTGTTCTTCAGCAAGACACTTTTTCATTAGCCTCGTCCGTCGGATGTGGACGTAAACTGGGAGGTTTTGTATATCGGAATATTTCCTCAAAGCACGGTAGTTTAAAGAACTATATATAAGAATATATTCGTTATAGTATGCTAGGTTCCAAATTCCTTTGTGTGATCTCCTCTCTCGGGCGGCTACAAATAACCTATAATGTGTTGATGAGCCATTAAACAAACATCAAACATCATCCTTACAGATTGAATTAGGCTTATCCCCAAATAACAAATGCGAACCAGAGGCTCTCCATCCCACCCACCCCACACCATCACATTCCTAACATTCGACAAGCAGTGTTAGCATATGCTTGTCAGATTTTAAGGACCTCGCACGGGGCCATTATCATAGGATTTAGCAATTAATTATTTTGAAAATGCACTAGAATTCACATTATGTTATGTAAAATACAAAGAAACGTCGGTAAGAGTAAGGGGTATGAGCCTTTACATGTTTCATTCCCCTCTCTGAAGGGCGGCTCTAAATGACCTATAATGTTTCTATGAGCCGTTAATGACATTCATATTAAATTCTCTGATAATGATAGGGATACTGAATATGACAACTCACAATTAAATTATTAAAACATGTTTGTCGATATAAAATAACTTTAATTTGAACCGAAACAGAAGGCCTAGATATATCATATGTTTAAATAAAACTGACAACATATATAAATCATTCATCCAATTGTATTAAGCCAATATAGAAAATATAAATAATTGTGAATTGTATCCACTCGCATTTTCCACTTCGCAGTGCTATCCTTTTCCCCTAGCTTGACCCTTGAAATATTAATATTATGTTCAGAATTGTCCAACATTTTTCCCAGCAGCTGTGCTGCAATTTCTTGTTTTAAATATTTTGCAAACTGAATCAAATTAAAATCTTAAAATCCCAAACATTTCTGGATAGTTCTGAACCACTGACAGTTTACAGTTATGTGGTCAGTTTGTGCCAGCACTCTGCAGCCATATATCTGAGGTTATCTTAATCTCCAAGTGATACAAGTATACTGACCCAGTAGACAATACCTTTAATGAATGAACTTATTACATTCCGACTGGTACCGTTAGAGACAGGTGATTTGAATGATTTTTCTAGTACGGAAAAACACTAATGGATGTAGATACATGAACGGGACGTAATAATTGGTCATTACATTAGAATATACTATAACGTCTGTATATATTTGGTATAATTAAAAACAGTATTGGCTTCCGGTTTATTTCCGACGCGCATGCGCAGACTCGGTATTTCCGCTTTAATGAACGCCATTTTTCTTTTCTGTACAATACGTAGGTCGACGTTATAATATAAACTGGACATTTGAAACCATTGTAATTGTGATAAAACCGTTGCTGAGAAGTATTTGTAGGTGTTGTGGTAATATGCCATTTTATGATTTTATTAGAAAAGTAGGTCACGCTTCACGGGCTATTCACAATTTCATGTGAATATGGCTGTGTGCAGTGTATCAAAGTGTGCATGTCGACGTCATTTTCATTGAGCATTTTAAACTTATTGCATACATGTTCGTGGGTACAGGTTGTTGAAAAGTTCGTGACGGAAGGTACGGGTTTATGTTGTAAGTGTTGATTTGTGATGTATTGGATATAGCTAGTTGAAAGTAGGTCACATGCGTTTAACTGAATATAATTTTGAAGACGCTCGGCACACTGAGTACCAGTACACATTAATTGAGCTGCTCAGTCTCACTTCGACTCGTCCCACAGTACCGTAAATTGTCCAGTATTCCCGGATTTCTATGTATCCTTTCCCTCTCGCTGGGGCGGCTGTAAATAACACATACTGTGTTGATGAGCCGTTAAACAACATTCAATTCAATGGAAACAAATTGTTCTATCTATATAAAACTGACCTAATTAAATCACCACCATCTATGGAAATAGTTTCTCTCAGTCTCTCTTCTCATTTTCATAGAGCGTTATTATTCATGAATATAGAAATTCAGATAACTATTACTGTGTATGGAAACCATTGAACGCTCTACTACTGTGATGGAGTTTGACCTAATTCGAGATTCCATATACTGCATATAGTGCACAGTGAAGCGTGAATTTGCTGTACCCCTCGTGTATGGAGATAGTAAATTGTGAATTCCACTTTCTGTATAATGTTTTGAGTCGATGTGAAATACATTTTGTTCTAATAAAATTCCAAGGAAGTGTTGTATAGATATATGTGTGTTTTATATTGAGAATAAAGTTGCTTTAGACCTCACTGTCCAAAAACTCAATATTCGGGAGGCGTTTGATGAAAGTAATGTATTGTTGGAATAGCCTGACGTCATAGCCTCTGTTTCATATTTATTTATTTTGATGCTGATGCGGCCATCTTTTTTTTCACACATGAAATCAAAGAGAGCTTTTGACGTTGTACAATTAGGCGTATACACTTTGTCGTAAGTAAAATATGTGTTGTAATGTGGAGAGGGTTGACTACGTCGACTGTTGTACGTATCAATAAAGTGTGCAGACGCAGTTGATGACTGGTTTGTTATTGTTTGTCAACTTCGTGTTTGTATAGCGTGACCTAGTTTACTGCGCTTGATGACATAACTTGTTTGTCAATCAATTTCCATGATTAAATATACGGGTGAAAAGTCGGAGGGTAGTGTGTCCACAAACATGCCCCTTAAATGTGTAGTTGATGTTTGCGCATTTGGTAACCGTTAGTAGCTATACAAAAGTAAAAACGGGAAACCCTCGGATGTTTTCATTTACCGCCATTTTCTTCCTGTTTGGCGCGTTAATTTGTTTCAGCGATTCAGCGAAGTGAATCGTCGTATTAAACGCATGTATTGTAAGTAATATGCTAAACTGTAACAGTATAATGTGTTTTAATTGGAATTTGTGTGTATATGCGTTGAAGAGTGGTACAAAAGTGTCGTATTTTTAGTGTCTTCATAGCGACAGGACAATTGTTATCAGAATAGAATGGTATATTTCCATTGAGAAACAATAGTGAAGTTCAGTGACTTCCATTTGATGCAAGGTGACCACGAGCGCGACTCCTTTTTCAAAGAATGACTTGGATCCTACATGTATCTATGTATCTACCGATACTGCAACACCCCCTTTCGACGATTATGTGCAGGTTCCCTGGGTAGAACCAGTATTAAGCAATGTGTATTAATTATCTTGCTCAAGGATAAATGACATGGCCACGACTTCCATTTGATGCAAGGTGACCACGAGCGCGACTCCTTTTTCAAAGAATGACTTGGATCCTACATGTATCTATGTATCTACCGATACTGCAACACCCCCTTTCGACGATTATGTGCAGGTTCCCTGGGTAGAACCAGTATTAAGCAATGTGTATTAATTATCTTGCTCAAGGATAAATGACATGGCCACGGCGAGGATCGAACCCACAACCTTTTTGATCTGAAGTTCGGTGCTCTACCACTGAGCCACGTACTCCACTTTAAATGTAAAAGGATAATTCTCTCTGATTTCTTGTACTGGTTGTACCCAGACAAAGTACGTGGTCTGCCTCCACCACAGAAAATTGTCCATGATATGTAACCCTACATGTGTTGAAAAATGACGTGCCACACATGC